>JAXQQM020081763.1:0-181995 GCA_034641835.2 Pinus albicaulis
AGCGTAGACTTATTGGCTCCGATACCAATTTCTAGCAGAGGCTTCAAAAGCTTGCTTGCGGTCGTAAACCAACCAACTTGGCCTTGTTAAGTTTCTCTCAACACTGCTTGTTATGAACCCAACTGTGAACCTAGACGAACCTACTTGTGCCCTCACACTCTAGCGGCCTACCACACGGCTTCCCCGCCTTCAAACGGCATTAGCGATCCGTAGCACTTCGCGAACTCCAGCAAACTTATGGCGAACTTTTATAGCAGTGCAAGTATCTTAACAGCAAATATAAGCACACAGAGTAATAATGCGGAAACTCAAGATGAAAGTCTTCTCTCTTTATTAACAGAATGCTTCACAATCAGATTACAATGGATTCTCTGTATCAGAGATTGACTGTATCGGCTTTTACTGGACTTATGATCTTCACGAATGAAGGATCGTTACCAGAGGCTTCCTGGCCGAGTTACAGACTCTGTCTCAGAGTTTTATGACAGAAAACACACAGACATAAAACTATATAGACTCACTAATGAAGTGGCCACTTTAGGTTCTCGCCTGTCACATGAACAGACGCGCAGGCTTCTCACTTCACCTAAAGACTATGAGTTCTCAACTCCGTGATGCGAGCAGATCACCAAGATGGCGCAGACGCAGAGCAGGGAGAGAATACTCGGACTCAGACGCAACACACAAGACTCAAATGACTCAACAAGCGATGAACACAAATGAGCCTAACCTCTCCTTATATAGGTATGAGAGGGGGACAAGCATTACTGTGCCTCGCTAGATTATTGACACTTGGCAGAAGATCATCGTCTTCGGGTAACACCGAAAGGTGACATCCGCACGGAGATCTGTCATACCGACAAACTTTAGTGTAAGTGGGTGGAATATACACTGTGGATACCTTACAAAGGCCCACGAGGAATCAGAATTTAATAAATACACATTGGATACTTTTCTGACGTAGGAAAAGTCCAAGAGAAAAGCTACGTCACAATGGACCCGTGACTAGGTATCATATGTACACAGGGAAAGCCTTTCATGAGTGGGGCTCCCGAGGACCACTAGTACTGGATTCAGCTGTAGGTTCATCCAGAATCTTGACACCTGGATATCTGAGATGATAGAACTCATCGTCCCATGCTTTTGTGTAGATTCTTCTGACGATCATGGGCTTATTGAGCACTATTTGATGCTTGATCTTTGTCATAACCAACGATTGATGGTGCATTTGCATATGCATTTTTAATATGGGATTTCCGAGCATATTATGCTCTAGACTGGCAAGTTCTCCAACAGTGTTAACAGGATAATGAAAACACTCGCCAGCTGGTCCTGCAAGACAATCATCACAAAAATGTCTATGATATGTTTGATAACAGTCAGGATCCATACTATAAGGGCTAACCCCATAATGCCACCACCAGTTTGTCAACCATGGAATTTGGGATTCTTTCTCATTTATCCATGTCGGGGCAAACTTCAGCTTTGTGTAGTGGGTCTCTTCTGGTCCATCTTTGTTAAGGAGATTCCACCACAGTCTTTCATATCCTGCAAAGTTGTAAACAGTGTTAGGAAAAATAAGCTTCGGATCATCATGCGGCCATGAAATAAACTTGCCATGAGTATAGGAGCCGAGCTTTCTGACTCTGTTTATTACATAAGATTTATAATATTCTTTCGATCTGTCACTGCCACTAGTACTAATGACATACAAATCCCAAAAATCTTCTGAGAGTGATCTCTCAGCTTCATGTGAGGCAGCCATGTTGTGTGAATACATCATCTCATGTATCCACCTGTTACCTTTTGGATACACCTTTCTGCCTGGGACCAAGTGCTGCAAATCTGTATGATTTTGCAAGTTACCATCTAGCACTTGGGTATTTCGGAGGATCCAAGTTGGCCTCCATTTCTCAAAGTAAACAGGCCAGGGTTCATCACCTGCTATATATCTGAGCTCTTCCCTCTTATAGGCCTGATTCCACTCAGTCAGAATGACAAAACAATGATACTGAACTTGCTCCTCATTGTCATTCTCTTGTTCTTGGTGCTGGAGATATTCTCTGCTTAAAAAGTCTGGAATACAGTTTTCAGAACCTCTTATATGCTCAACTTCAAAACTGAAATATGCAAAGAGGGCTTGCCATCTAGCAAACTTTGCATCCTCAGAGTTCTTGATTTCTTTTGTTAAAACTTTATCCAGAGCTTTTGCATCAGTTCTGAGCAGAAAATACTTATTTGCCAAATGAACAGAAAACTTACTCAAACAATACCAAGCTGCTTTTACCTCTTTTTCAATGGGAGCATAATTTGCCTCGGCTTTGCTCCAGAATCCAGAGGCGAATAGAACAACCTGTTCTTTTTCTTTCGGGTCTTCTTTCTTTGGCTTTTGTTTTAGCACACCTCCCCAACCAACATTGCTGGCATACGTTTCAACAATTTTATAAGCATTATCATCAGCAACATGCAGAATGGGCAGAAATCTTACCTTAGACTTTATTTCTTACGACAGCTTGGGTGTGCTTATCGCTCCAAGGTTTAGGGTTCTTTTACTCGAGTTCTCCTCGATTTAACGGAGATGCCTCGCATAGCACAATTTGGATAGAAATTGCTCACATAGTTGAGGCACCCTAAGAACCTCTGCTCGTTGGGTTTTGTCGAGAATAACATCGTGTGGAACTTATCCGCCAAATTCTAGATACGTGATCTGTGTAGAGCAATCACATGCCATTTGTCAATCTTATGTCCTAAGAATTTGATCTTTGTTCTGCATAGATTACCTATCTTCTTTTTTACTTAGGACAAGACCATTATTTTTGACGAATTTCTACTAAAGATTCTCAAGTGTCCGAAATGGTCATTTAAATCTATAGAGAATATTAACGAGATCATCAATATATGCAAGCAACCAATCAGCATAGGGTTTGAAGATAGAGTCCATCACCTTTTGGAATTTCGATGGAGCATGCTTCGGATCAAAGGCATAACATTCCATTCATAATGTCCGTGAGGGACACTGTGGGAATCTTTATCTTCCATCTGTCATCGCTGCAATGGGCGACACTACGTATAACCGGACTTTAAATCAAACATTTCTTGAGAACACCTTGGCTCTGAAATTCTTCTTATCAAATCTCCTTTGTGAGGGATTGGATAAGTGTCATCTGCTAACACATTGTTCGGAGGCTTATAATTTATCACTAGGCGCGGAACTCCTGCGACTTGTTCACTTCTTTTTGTTTACATAGAATCCATAGCAGTTCCCATGGAGCTCTGTCGGATTCTTCCGATCAACTTCTTACTAGAAGTTGTTCAATCTCCTTCGACAGTGTTGTTCTGTCATGGAGTACGTACATAGGGATGGCTCTTGACTTACAAGGCCTCGGGCCAGTGTATCCCTCCTTGTAAGGTAACTCTATGCTGTGTAACGCTTTACTATGCCAAAAAGGCATTTGGTTCTTCGAACAACATGTGCTCTTCAAATTCTTTTTCCGGATAGTAGCAATCTTCTTTTGGATTTACGCGAGAACCTCAGGTTGTTCTTCAACTACGATGATATCCTTGTGATCTTTGAGTTCATCCAAACTTTTCTCGATCTTTTGAAGTTTCTTTTCCTTTTTCTTGCATTATCTTTGTACCATGGGTGAGATTTTATTTACGGAAACATAAGGCAATTCAATTTTTTTTCTACCGTAGAGGCAGAGTGATGAACATTCTGCAGGAAAGCCATCGGGAAATCTTAAGCCCGACCCATGAGGTTCTATCTACATGCTAAGAGATATTACCCAGAATTCAATCACGGAATATCCTCGAAAGCTTGCAAGGATAATTTTACACAACTTGAATCAAAAGCAGACATGTAGTCTCTAGGAAACTTCAGCACAATTGTTCATCCCTAATCCCTAGACTTCTCTTTCTACGCGTAGTTCAATATCTTGAAGTGATGATATGCTTAGAAATCAAAGTTAAGATGCGAACCGGAATCAATCAAAGCAATAACCGATAAACGTGACCAGCAACGTAAAGATTTACCAATATATGGTGTTGCTGATATTGAACAGGTGAGGACTTGCATGTCCCCAATATCCACTTTCGAGGCTTTGAGGAAACAAATCTTGCCGTGATGTAGTTTGGACTTCGATGTAGTGTGGCCGAGTGTCTGCGGTGTGTAGTTGGTCCGTCAGCTAGTTTAGACGAGCATTTGAAGGAGAAGCGGCATCGAGTAGGTTGAGCTTTCGGAACGATTAAGCTCATTCTTTATACTGCGCATCTTCATTTTTTTAATTCATGTATCTCCTTATTCACACTCCCCCACAATGGGAGGCTACGAGCTTTCTGTATCTTCTTGCCGAGATACGACTTGGTATTACGCCTTCATAAGAAGCTTCAACAAAATTGGGCTTCTTAGAGGAACTGGAAGATCCGGAAGAACTAGAAGAACCGGGAAGATTCTTCGATAAGCGTCAAGGAGAGCAGTTTTGGTCTCCCCTTCATCCATGGCACGCAATTTGAGAAAAAACCTTCAAATCATCATCGTTTTTGGGCCATGAGGACATGGGGTGGATCTTCCATAGCGGAAGAATAAGATTCGAGAATCGGACTCGTAGATAGAAGAATCACATTTACGTGACTTACGGTCGGAACAATGACAATACATATTGGCCTGTGCATTCGAAGAGGAAGATGAACAGTCATACGAGGAGGAATAATCGTGAAGAAGGTATGGCATGTTGTCTGTATAGACAAACGACGACACTGGATAAGATGGATAATGCAAATCCTATGAGAGGTGGATTACGGTGTAGGAACGACGTCGAGGGTCTTCAGCTTGACAGAAGTGGGCTTGAGAGGAAGAGAGGTCTGTTTAGTCTTAGCATACTTACTAGACTTCTTACCTAGACCTCAGTTTTAGATTCTAAGTGAGCTTGGACACATATTGGATGTGACTAAAGTCCTTTCGACCACATAACTCACGGCATTCAAATCCTTTCATTACTGGCCAACTTTGCATCTTTAAGTAGGATATCATGTGGCTCAGTAATAATGAGTGTTAGGCCTCCATCTAGAGCGACGTTTTTGGGGCCATCACATGCCTTCCGAACTCTTTAGGTTCTGCTGAATTTCTCTTTTCTTTACGAGCTCGAGTCTGTAAGTAGACTTACTTCTTTTATAGGCCTTCTGTCACGTTTATGCTTATACTTCATACGCACTGAGGGGTCATCCAGCTGTGATGCCATATTTGTTGCAAAATGATTTTGTACCGAGGAAGTCCGTTGAGTTTATCAATGGACTTTTGCATCTTGGATCACGGTACATAAAGAAATCAAAACTTTTGCTACAATGCCATATATATCTCCCCATACATAGGTCTCTAAAGGTAAGGGGAAAGCATCTTCCATTCTGCAAAATGTCTACTAGCTTTGAAGGTAAGTGCCGCTAGGTAGACATGTGCTTCCACAATATATTCTTGGGATCCTTGACACCAAAATATTCCCTATCGCATCCAAATCTCTGTGGAAGTCTTCATGCGATTGATATTGTTGCATTTTAAATTCATTAATATCATTTCATGCTTATCGAGTGCAACATATTCCAATCCACAAAAATGTTCTTGAATTAGTGCTTTGTCAGAGAGCACCAATCATGTTCACTTGTGCGGTTGCCATCGAGATTAAACATGATATCACCCCCTGCTCATCTTTGTAACTTCCTTCTCCATCCTTTCAATCAGCAGCGCCGGAGAAGATTCAAGTTCCCACCACCTTGCAGAGTGTGCCGGTGAAGCACTTTGACATTGTTGTTTCTGACTTCAACCTTAGATGTTCCATCTCTGCACACATCAATTTGTATTCAATAATCATCCGATCCAATATCCGCGGATCTGCGGTGTGCGGATGATATTGTCTCCATGTTCCACTCCCTTATGACTCCGTCATGAAAAGTTTCCCTCGAGAATCTTTCCGCACCATATAGGTCGTGGCCGTGCATGTCGAGTGAATCTGTGGCTCACCAGAGGCTCATAGATGGGAAAAAGACATGGTCATTTTGACTACGAGTCTTTTATGACTTCGACAGCATCGTGATCTTTTCGAATCTTTCTTCAGCCCGGCCCGGATTTAGATTCTAACTACATGCAGACATCATGGAACTTCTGCAGGCATGAGATGAGGAAATCTAGAGATAGGAGGACTTGACTCTAGTACGGGGATCTCATGAGGCACGACACTTTTAGCTTTGCAAATGATAAAGGACATTGGGATCTGGTTATGTCGGCTTTGTTACAGTACAGAATTTTCAAACTTTTCGGACAACTTATAAAAGCATGACACCTTGTGGCCATAGATATCAGTGTATGACACATTCTTCAACTTCTTGAAATCTAACGGAAGAATGTCTACGTAATACCTCTAACTACTTGTAAATCACAACACGTACGCAATTCAAAACTCTATGTACATCATTAAGCGATATTGATTGAATCTATCCGATCTTTGACCGTAAGCCAGCTTTGTAACATTCTTCTCAAGACTGTGGAGTGCAGAGTGTTTGTCCGATTCAAGCTGCTCACTCACTGTCAGTACTCTTCCTTCACTACCAACTAAAATATCATCATGCCGGACCAAGTGACTAGCATGTGCAGAAGTTTGACCCTTCTCCTATCACAATGCTTACGAAAGCTGAGTGGTAGGTGAGTGGAAGTCTCTATTTTACTGCCATCCAATGCAGGTCCATGAATGAGAGGAAGATGTTGTAGTATCGTACCATTAATACTAACATCATTCTCCATTTTCTTCTTCCAAGAGTAGAAAAGAAATCCACACACCATTTTCTTTCCATGTAATCTCTTCCACTCGGTACCGACATCTTCAACTTCTCTTCTTTAGGAGCTGAGTAGCCGAAAGCTTTCAGATCTTTCTCGGATGTGTGAATAGATCCTATGTATCATTTGTTTCATCCATTGTCTTTGGGATCTCATATACGAAACATCCATCCATCGATGTATAAAACTTCCGGATCTCGGGGATAGATGGTGTCTTCACTCACGAGGCGAGATCTCGGATGCAGTGCTACCGAAATAAGCTTATTAGCTTGCTCTACATAACCCAATCCATATCACGAGGGAGTACACGAGGGGGTCTTTGATTCATAAAGATGCGGGTAAGCCTCTGATCTTCATCTTCCGAGGTGAGGAACTAAGTGCATCATCGGAACATGGGGATGATCATCCTCATGTGGGAAAGGAATACCGGAACACTTAGGATTCGAGAGCGAGGGGGTTTACGTATGTACTTTCGAGGAGGAGCTTGTCGCGGTTCTGAGGGTTATAGTTCGTGGTGAAGAAGCAGAGCATAGGCAAGACTTTGCGCGATTGACAGATCGCTTATCATTAGGACATTCAACATTAACCTGATTTGAAAATTAAGCTATACGAGTAAACTCAAAAAAGAGACTTATGAGCTACGAATTTGAAACATAATAGAACTACAAACCGTATATCATACATTCGGGTGTTATATACCTAGGAGACTTTTTACACCTCACGTGCTTCAATTCTTCCGCGATCTATAGTTGACCTCGGGGAGAAAGACACAGTGGCGTGAAGAATGGTCTTTGCATGATGTTGGCACTCTGGTGATTTTTTGGACGAGCAGGTGGTCGAGGGTTTGGAATTGTCCAAAGTGTTGGGGAAGCTGCCGAGTATCCTCCCACTTAATGGCTTGATGTTCTATCTTCGCGCTTTTTGGATGCGTGCTAGGAACACTACTAATTGGTTTTTGACTCAGCTGCTTCAGGTGCATGGAGTACTTCTGGAAACATTGTGGAAGTATGGCGAAAACAACCACGAAATTGAATAGCGCGATATTCCTTCTTTTTTCTTCTCATGTCAAATCCCATGGTTTGGATTTGGAGCTGAAGAATATCGGCCAATGTTTCATCAAACACGGACACCTTTGAGAAATTTGGGTAACGATCATCCGCGTCGGCTAGTTTTGATAAAGTGGGATGCCACTATCCCTCCAATCAATGAATCGAGTTGTACTTATTATGTGTTAAGTCACTGGATCGTGGCTAACACATATGCATCGACTCCTGGATGAACCAAAGCATTTATGCCAACTCTCAAGCAACCTAAATGTAAACTCGGGTTCCCAACTTCCTTGCTTCGGCTTGAAGTTCTTTTAGGATTCAAAATGGGAATCAAACTGGACTCTTTCACTATTCTCTTCTATACTAGACACAGTCTCCTTTTATTGTTATTCTAGTAGAGAAAATCGTACGATCAATAAATAGAACTCAGAGGCTCGAAAAACCCTAACAACACGTTTTAATCAATAGAAAAATTGGGAATTTAGAGTTCTTGAAAATATGGATGCACATTTTAGACATTTATAGATTATTTTTTGGTAAGGATGTGATGGATTTAGAATATTCGAATATCATTGCGTCGATGCGCTCGAGATCAAGGGTCTTTGTCGGCTAGGCTCTTTTTTCAGCTTAGTAGGTAAGTAATGACCTAATGTTTCGTGTCTCATGTTAAATATTTTGATTTAGTCCGGTTATATAAATTATGTAAAATTAATGATATATGAAGGGTTTATTCAATTTCTTGTCTTTTATATAAGAATATTTAAAGAAAGAAAAATAAATTAAAAAAATAAATTAATTATTTAACAAACTTTTTCGAGAAATATCACAATATTATTTGGCAGTACAGCCCATTTCGATGTAACGGCCACTCGTTATAAAATAAACAAAAAAATAAAATCTAATATTAAAATTCATAATATTAAAATTAACAATATGAATTACCTGATCAAGAAAACAAAAAATAAGAAAAGAAAAATAAACGAGAAATAATAATAAAAAAATAAAATAGTATTCTTCTTTAATCTAGCTTATTAAAAGTCAATTAAGTTGTATTTGGAAACACCCAAGTTCAAATTCACTTCCTTGTTAAAAAAAAAAAAATCTAGCTTATTAAATTAAAATAAAATAGTTAATTCACCTTTATGTAAACATTTGGGCTCATTATTTTGGCAACCCATGGTAAAATTGTAATGAATTTTCCATATAAAAATGACTAATTATGAATTTGTTATGCCAAATTTGAATGTTGTTGGGTTGGAGCTATATATATAAACACAAAAAATCCACAAAGAGATTCGGATTGACAGACTTCACTATATGAGTGACTATTGATAAAGGTAAGCCTTCTCCAACAAAACATAATACAAAGTTTTAAAAAATAAGTAAAACTTTTGATAAAACGCTTTTTTATTATAATTTTTTAATTAAAAATAAAAAATTAAAAAAAGAGTTATTTTATCTTTTGTTTTTATGTTTTTCAATTATATTTGATTTTTTTTGCAAATGGTTTGTGTAAATAAAACAAAATTATCAGGATCTAACGAGTGATCTCTATTTATTAGCGCTGTCCTCACATGAGTGTTTTTTCTTAAAGTGTATTAACTTAGAAGGATAATAATATTATTAATTTATCAAGTTCATCTAATGATGTTGGTAATGGTTCTTTTTGTTTCCAAGTTGCTCTTTAAGTGAGACTTTTTGAAAAAAAATCATTTTCTATCTAATTTTAGTTGAATCTTTTCATGGATTCATTGAAATCACAAGTTTCACTAGTACATATCTCAGAATCCAAGATTCACATAGGGCTTTTCAAAGGGTGCTAAATCTATATATATAGTCAAAAAATCGTAGTTTAAAAAACAAAAAATCAAGATTTCGCCCACAAATGTTTTCATCATATTCTGCGCTGCAAAGTCTATCGAAAACTCCAAAAAGTCACACTTGAAGACAACTTCTTTTGTTTCAAATAGCTTTTTGAAAAATACACCATCGGTATTAGTTCTTGATGTTTGAGAAAAATGGACCATTACGGGGAGTGACTTGAGAAGAATGAATATGTCATCATTGATTCCTATTAACCCTATGCAGTGTAGAGACCAATAGTAGCTCTTGGATATGATCGTATGTTACCTTATTACCTACATACATTTTGTTGAGTCTAGAGGTGTTGTTTTACAAGAAGTAATTTAGACTAAAGTGTTGGAAGAACATGCTTCTATTGATTCTATATAAAAAAAAACAACATGCGTGATCGCCATACGATGCATTCTAGATCACTCTATTATTGCACTCAACTTTGAGTCTCTATAACTAAAAAAATGGGTACGTTTCAAACACCTCATAAGCACCAAAAGAAAAATCACTCTAAGCATCACCATTCTAGGTCACTGATAGTATCACTACATTCAGATCATTGTAGAAGAGACATGTACAAATTAATCATGGACTAATGTATACCATCGGAATGATTTTTTGCTTGGATCAATGGATGGTCATGACATCATTTGAACAAATGTTTTGTGAATTTATTACTACATTTTCTCTCATTCGTTGTGTATTCATACAAATTTTCTCTCTTATTATCTATTCATTTCAAGTTTTTCTCTTAGTTGTGGCTCAAGGGGAGTAGGTTAGGTGATGATAGATGTTGTCATCATTGCTTTTTATTGTTGATCTATTTGTCATTTCTTGTGTTTGATTACTGTGATGTCGTTCAAATAATTTTCATGAGTGTTGGTGTACTGATCTGAGATAAGTTGTGTCATATATGTTTGTTTTGTCATTTGATAGTATTTCTTTTCTTTCAAGGCATTCCATTGGTTCATTACCAGGTGCTCTAATTTCTTTGAAAACATTTTTGGAGAAGTTGATAGTGTTTGATTCTCTTATGCCTCTACAATGTTCTTTACATCGAATATCAGACCAATCTCATTGAGGCTTCATGGTCATAATCTTTTAGATTTTATTTTAGAATTTCGTAATTCCTTATTAGAGTAATCCTCTATTCTTTTCATTACTTTTGGATCATTAGCAGGATCTATATTTTTTAAGCTTCATGCTTAACTAGAGCAAACGCGAAAAAATTTCTCTCTATTGTAGATTTTTTTCCTATAAGGGGGTTTTCTCCTCTTCTCTACCTATGAAAGTTTGTACTAGGATATCTTAATAGGGCTTGCTTGATCAGAAACAATTTTTCTCCTTTGTTTTTATTCTATATTTCGCTTGAGAGGGGCTATTAGATTTGGTAATTTCCAACACTTTCTTTCTCAATGAGCTAGTTATAATGAGGTGTAAGGTCACACAATAACTTGTATCTAACCAATTATCATATGTTATCCCCTAACCAACATAAAGCCTCCTCCATTACTATATAATTGAGGTTTTTTTTCTATTTACTTTTACAAAATTTTCTAAGTACTCTTACAAAACTATCATCTTATACTTCATATGGATACAAAGGTGATGGCTCAAATGTTTTTTCTCTGGAAGGGGTATTTTTTCTCGTATATTATCAACTATGGAGAATCACATACAAATTTTTTAATCCAAGAAGACACCAAGATCCATAAATATATTTTTTTATCCCCTTAAAATGTCTCCTAATATGATAATCTTATGCAAATTATCATAGGCATACTAGTTTTTTCCTTTCAATACACCGTGAACTATATAGCTCGGCAATGAGACATGAAAACTAAGTTTGGTCTGATGCATTGTCCATTTACCAAAGTTCAATAATAGAAAAAAAAGAGGAAGTTGAAAGCATTGATAGCTTTTGGATGCACAATACGAAAAATGGATTATACACCACATATCACAAGTATATATTAAGCATTATGCACTCATATATTTATCAACTCAATGCATTTTTATCTTGTCCATTGGATATCATCTTTATTTTACGTCCAACACTAAGATGAAAACACTAAACCAATTATTAGCCTAGTACAATATGCTTAATACTTGTCCAATATACTCTTGGAATTTATCTTAATAAAATAACCAATGGTAAGTATGTGGAAAAACATTTCAATGCTTGGTCCTCCCATCCATGCTCTAGCGCACATGCGAACACCATAGAGAACTAGTTGTAGTTGCTAATATTGTGGGTTTTCCCTTATAACCCTTTGTATTTGTAGCAACGAGATTTCGCATTTGTTTCATAAAATCTCTAAAAATAAAAGAATTTTTTCTTACTTTTCAAAAGAGAAAATTATACTTTATCAACTATCTTGAATTATTTTATTATCATCTACAACGTAGGGCAGAGAGATACTCTCCATAATCTTCTAAATCTATTCTTATAGACTAGTGAGGAAAACAATGGGATTATTGAATAAAAATCAAGAGTCTAAAATTCCTTACTCTACGGAATATTGAAGAAATACCTTTCATCAAGGGAAATAATGGAGTTATAATCCTTGAAGATGTATATGGTTTATATATTTATATATCTCAAGACAATTCGCGACGCTTAGAGTGTAGCATTGCACTATAGCCTAGCGTGAAAGTAAAGGACACAATTTAAAGTTTCAAAAAGTTATATTTATATAAAAATTATATTATACTTAAAATATGGGGAAATTTTCCTCATATGTTTAAAATTTTAAATTTGTTTTTAAATCTAATTTAGATTCTTTTAATTTTTCAAATTAATGTATTGGAAAAAGAAAAAAGTGAGTTTAATGTTTGAAAGGATTATAGAAACAATAGAAGTACAGACAAAGTTAAAAGAGCAAAGCGTTTTTTGTTTTCCACTTATAACCTCACAAAACAACTTGGTTAAGGACCTATCTAATTCTCCTTCTCAATATGTTGGAAAGAGAAATTCAAAAGTGTTGGAGCAACTTAGTCCATCCTTCACTTTCATTCTTAGACATTGTTAATATTTTAATATCCACTAGTGTGGGTCTTGGGATAGAGGATGTGGTCTTGATGTAGGTGAACGATGAAGATGTAGCCCTACCTAGCCTACAAAAATATTATGGAAAAATTATTTCAATTTCACATTTTATTTCACTCTTCACAATTTCAATATCAATAAAATATTTCCATGTCTATGTTAAATATTATAATTTTATATTAAATAATTAAAAATTTTATTTTTATAAATATCTTAACATAAAATTTAAATAAACATAATAAAATCTTTCAATAATAAAAAAAGGAAAACATAATTACAAGTAAAATAATCTATATACACATAAATGTGTAATTCATGTAATTTTTAGTAATAAATTATTAAAAATATAATTTAAACAATGTATATATAAACAAAGAAGGAAAGAGATCCAAATAAATCACAAATTTATTGACACAAAAAATTTAAAAACCGAAGTGTATAACTTTTTTCAAATTTTACTTTCTAAGAAAATATTTATTATCACAATATTTCTAGGTAGGTGCCTTTACTTCTCTTCACTTTCCTCTCTCCCCACCTCTACGCAACGGAAGCAGACAGGGTGCTCGTTCTTGTTATCTTTGGACGATGACTTTTTAGAGAAGAAGAAAATGTCAGGGGAAACTTCATCCACGAAGGCATTCTCGTAGCTCTGAATCATGAGATTCAAGATCTTCTAGGCAAACGAATGTTGCCCAAAACTACTGGGAGAACTGGCCAAAAGGGGTGGAGATAATCTAAATTGACCGAAGTTTAAAGAAAATTATTTAATAGTAGTATTTGAATGGTAATAGGAAATAGATTTTTCACCTACTAAAAATGTTTAAAACATATAAAAAAATTAAGTTTAATAACCATAATCTAGATTTACAAAAAAAATTATAGAAATTTCCAAGGATTTAAAAAAACCAATAAGTTAAACAACCGACAAAACAATTATCCAAAACATTTTCAAATTTCCAATATTGAAATTATTTACTTCAACTTTTTAAAATATGATAACATATTCCACAAAATTTACACCATTGAATTTTCAAAGATAATTTTTTTCAAAAACGAATGAGATGATAATGGCCAGTTCTATGGAAAATGCTTCAAATTGGCTCACCAAATGAGCAATAAAAGTCTAGACGAGTTATAAATATTGAACAAAGAAAGCAATAAAGACCAAATGATTAAACAGAAGAGAATCACAGAAATATGCTCTTTTACAAAGAAACTGAAAACGATTTTCAGAGAGTTGAACGTTTTAAACAGTTATTCTCTGCACAAAATTTACACCACTGAATTTTCATACCCCATAAAATTTTCACCATTGAATTTTCAACCATAAAATTTTTTAAAGCTACGTAGAAAAAAATTAAAACGAACGAGATGATAGATATTAATTTATGGTAATGGCCAGTTCTATGGAAAATGCTTCAGTGGCTCACCAAAGGAGCAATAAAAGTCAGAAGAGTTATAAATATTTAATCCAGCGGAAAAGTTTAATAAAGACAAAATGGATTAAACCTATATAAGCCAAAGAGCAGCAAAAGAGAATAATAACAAATATGCTCTTTTTACAAAGAAACTTGAAAATGATTTTTGAGAGAGTTGTAGGTTTTAAATAGTTATGCTCTTCGCAAAAGTACAGTTGATGAACTTGAGATCAGCAATGGTACATCCTTTCTAAGTGATCACACCAGAATAACTTGGAAACAGATTAAGATTGAGCGTTCTATGGAACCATCCTCCAACGTAAAGAAATGCCAACTAAAATCACCAAATGCCGCCCTATGTAACCGATATGGATAGTCAGGTGATGGCTCATCTGTATGGGTCTGGTGATGGCTCATATGTTTCTGGATAGTCAGCTGATGGCTCATCTGGATAGTCTGGCTGATGGCTCATATGTTTCTGGATAGTCAGCTGATGGCTCATCTGTTTCTGGATAGTCAGGTGATGGCTCATCTGGATAGTCTGGTGATGTGGCTCATCTGGATAATCTGGATAGTCTGGTGATGTGGCTCATCTGGATAGTCTGGTGATGGCTCATCTGGATAATCTGGTGATGGCTCATAGTGTTTCTGGATGGTCTGCTGATGGGTCATATGTTTCTGGTTCTGAAGGGAGATTTCATATATTTCTGGTTCTGGAAGTGACATTTCATATAGTATATTGTCACTGTGAAGAATGGCCTGCAAATGTTTCAATGCAAGAACATACCTAAATTCATGAATAGTTTTCTTGATCACATTAAAACTGTATGATAATCTTATTCAAATTGGTAGTCGTCCAGCTTGGCCCAAACAAGGTGGGCCTCCACTGTGCGTTTGCCATGGTTCATTAACAGCCAGAAAAGTGCACTAAAGGCACTGATAGCTTTTTGCTGCACAGGAGGCACCACGGATCGTACACCACAATATCATCACCCACTGGAATTTGTCTCTTAATAAAATAGCAAACGCCAACTGCGTGTGGCAGATTTCCATTAATGGGCACTCCAGGTTTCCAATGCCATAGAGAACAAGTTGTAATTGAGGATAATAAAATTGTGCCTATCACCTTCTATTTGTGCAACCAGTTCTGGGCCTCGCATCTGTTCCATAAAATCTTCAAAGAACCAGGATTTCTCTAACCTTTCCACAGCCAGCGTTGTATTTTCTGGACTATTTTTTGAACTCTTTATTATCTTCTTCGTATCAGGCGTGCAGAAGTAATCTCCATAATTTCGAATCTAAACTTGATCACTAGTGAAGAAAAACGTACGATCAATAAATAGAACTCAAGGCTCAGAAACCCTAACAACACGTTTTAATCAATGAAAAATTGGAATTTAGAGTTCTTGAAAATATGGATGCACATTTTAGACATTTATAGATTATTTTTTTGGTAAGGATGTGTGGATTTAGAATATTTGAATATCATTCCGCGATGCCTGAGATCAAGGGTCTTTGTCGGCTAGGCTCTTTTTCAGCTTAGTAGGTAAGTAATGACCTAATGTTTCGTGTCTCATGTTAAATATTTTGATTTAGTCCAGTTATATAAATTATGTAAAATTGATGATATAAAAAGGGTTTATTCAATTTTTTGTTTATATATTTTGGTTTAGTCAAGTTATATAAATTATGTAAAATTAAGGATATGAAAGGGGTTTATTCAATTTCTTGTTAAGAATATTTAAAAGAAAATAAATTAAAAATTAATTAATTATTTAACAAACTTTTCAAGAAATATCACAATATTATTTGGAAGACTGACCCATTTCGATGTAACGGTCACTTGTTAAAAATAAACAAAAAAAAATAAAATCTAATATTAAAATTCATAAAATTAAAATTAACAATATGAATTAATTGATTAAGAAAACAAAAAATAAGAAAAGAAAATAAACGATAATAAAAAATAAAATAGTATTCTTCTTTAATCTAGCTTATTAAAAGTAAATTGTTGTAACTGGAAACACCCGAGTTCAAATTCACTTCCTTGTTAAAAAAAAAAAATCTAGCTTATTAAATTAAAATAAAATAGTTAATTCACCTTTATGTAAACATTTGGGCTCATTATTTTGGCAACCCATGGTAAAATTGTAATGAATTTTCCATATAAAAATGACTAATTATGAATTTGTTATGCCAAATTTCAATGTTGTTGGGTTGGAGCTATATATATAAGCACAAAAAATCCACAAAGAGATTCAGGGATTACGAACTTCACTATATGAGTGACTATTGATAAAGGTAAGCTTTCTCCAACAAAACATAATACAAAGTTTTAAAAAATAAGCTGAAACTTTTGATAAAACGTTTTTTATTATAATTTTTTAATTAAAAATAAAAAATTAAAAAAGAGTTATTTTATCTTTGTTTTTATGTTTTTCAATTATATTTGATTTTTTTGCAAATGGTTTGTGTAAATAAAACAAAATTATCAGACCAACAGTATCTCTATTTATTGTTGTCCTCCCACATGAGTGTTTTTCTTAAAGTGTATTAACTTAGAAGGATAATAATATTATTAATTTATCAAGCTCACCTAATGATGTTGGTAATGGTTCTTTTGTTTCCAAGTTGTCTTTAAGTGAGACTTTTTGAAAAAAAATCATTTTCTATCTAATTTGAGTTGAATCTTGCATGGATTCATTGAAATCACAAGTTTCACTAGTAATATCTCCAGAATCCAAGTTCCATAGGGGTTTTCAAGGGTGCTACATCTATATATATAGTCAAAAATCGAGTTTAAAAAACAAAAATCAAGATTTCGCCACAAATGTTTTCATCATATTCTCGCTAGAAGTCTATCGAAAACTCCAAAAAGTCACACTTGAAGACAACTTCTTTTGTTTCAAATAACTTTGAAAAATACACCATCGGTATTAGTTCTTGATGTTTGATAAAAATGGACCATTCTGGGGGAGGACTTGAGAAGAATGAATATGTCATCATTGTTCCTATTAACCCTATAGTGTAGAGACCAATAGTAGCTCTTGGATATGATCATGTTGTTACCTTATTACCTACATACATTTTGTTGAGTCTAGAGAGGTGTTGTTTTCTACAAGAGTAATTTAGACTAAAGTGTTGGAAGAACATGCTTCTATTGATTCTAATAAAAAAAAACAATGGCATGACTGCTACGGTCATTCTAGATCACTCTATTATTGCACTCAACTTTGAGTCTCTATAACTCAAAAATGGGCAGTTTCAAACACCTCATAAGGACCAAAGAAAATCACTCAAGCATCACCATTCTAGGTCACATAGTATCACTACATTCAGATCATTGTAGAAGAGACATGTACAAATTAATCATGGACTAATGTATACCATTGGGAAGGATTTTTTTTGGATCAATGGATGGTCATGACATCATTTGAACAAATGTTTGTGGAATTTATTACATTTTCTCTCATTCGTTGTGTAGTCATACAAATTTTCTCTTATTATCTATTCATTTCAAGTTTTTCTCTTAGTTGTGGCTCAAGGGGGTAGGTTAGGTGATGATAGATGTTGTCATCATTGTCTTTTATTGTTGACTACTGTCATTTCTTGTGTTTGATTACTGTGATGTCGTTCAAATAATTTCATGAGTGTTGGTGTACCGTTTTTGAGATAAGTTTTTCATATATGTTTGTTTGTCATTTGATAGTGTTTCTTTCTTTCAAGGCATTCCATTGGTTCATTACCAGTGGCTAATTTCTTTGAAACATTTTTGGAGAAGTTGATAGTATTTGATTCTCTTATGCCTCTACAATGTTCTTTACTTCGAATATCAACTAATCTCATTGAGGTTTCATGGTCACAATCTTTAGAGTTTATTTTAGAATTTCGTAATTCATTATTAGAGTAATCCTCTATTCTTTTCATTAACTGGATCATTGTGGGATCTATATTTTAAGTTTCATGCTTAACTAAGCACTGAAAAATTTCTCTCTATTGGAGATTTTTTTCCTATGGGGGGGTTTTCTCGTCTTCTCTACCTATGAAAGTTTGTACTAGGATATCTTAATAGGGCTTGTTGTCGAGAAAAAATTTCCCTTTGTTTTTATTCCCTATATTTCGCTTGAGAGGGGCTATTAGATTTGGTAATTTCCAACACTTTCTTTCTCAGTGAGCTAGTTATAATGAGGTGTAAGGTCACACAATAACTTGTATCTAACCAATTATCATATTTATCCCTAACCAACATAAAGCCTCCTCCATTACTATATAATTGAGGTTTCTTATTTACTTTTACAAAATTTTCTAAGTACTCTTACAAAACTATCATCTTATACTTCATATGGATACAAAGGTGATGGCTCAAATGTTTTTTTCTTTTGGAAGGGGTATTTTTTCTGTATATTATCACTATGGAGAATCACATACAAATTTTTTAATGCAAGAAGAGACCAAGATCCATAAATATATTTTTTTATCCCCTTAAAATGTCTCCTAATATTATAATCTTATGCAAATTACTCGGCATCTAGTTTTCTTTCAATACACTGTGAACTACACAGCTCGGCAATGAGGCATGAAAACTAAGTTTGGTCTATGCATTGTCCATTTACCATGTTCAATAATAGAAAAAAAAGAGAAGTTGAAAGCATTGATAGATTTTGGATGCACAATACGAAAAATGGATTATACACCACATATCACAGTAAATATTAAGCATTATGCATTCATATATTTATCAACTCAATGCATTTTTATCTTGTCCATTGGATATCATCTTTATTTTCGTCCAACACTAAGATGAAAAAAACACTAAACCAATTATTAGCCTAGTACAATATGCTTAATACTTGTCCAATATACTCTTGGAATTTATCTTAATAAAATAACCAATGGTAAGTATGTGGGGAAAACATTTCAATGCTTGGGTCCTCCCATCCATGCTCTAGCAGTCGAACACCATAGAGAACTAGTTGTAGTTGCTAATATTGTGGGTTTGCCCGTATAACCCTTTGTATTTGTGCAACGAGTTATGCATTTGTGTCATAAAATCTCGAAATAAAGAATTTTTCTCTTACTTTATTATCATCTTATCAACTATCTTGAATTATTTTATTATCATCTACAACTGAGGCAGAGATACTCTCAATAATTCTGAATCTATTCTTATAGACTAGTGAGGAAAACAATGGGATTATTGAATAAAAATCAAGAGTTAGAAATTCCTTACTCTCTGGAATATTGAAGAAATACCTTTCATCAAGGAAATAATGGAGTTATAATCCTTGAAGATGTGGACATATGGTTTATATATTTATATATCTCAAGACAATTCGCGACCTTAGAGTGTAGCATTGCACTATCGCCTAAACGTGAGGGTTGTGATTTTTACTTTTATTTTTGGTGATTCAACAGGTCGAAGAGAAAATTAAACATTTCCATTTTTGAATATTATAAATTTAAATTTATAATTTTGTTAATATGCACATGTCAATAGTTATAGCTAGCGGTAACATATTCCTCTTAAAATTTATTTATTTTAATCAAGATTACAAATGTATTCGATCATGGGTGTAGTCTAATTTATAGGTGAAATGACCATTTTTAGGGAATTTTTTTTGGTTAATTTCAACCAAAATGTCTCATATATTTTTAAAAACATGAGTTTAAGTTGTTTAATCTATAGAATTCAAGTTTCCTAAATATTTGTTAGGTCGGTAAATCCATTTATGCATTCAAAAATGTATTTTAAACAATAAAAAAATCAAATTCTTGCTCGAAATTGTATAGCCCCATTCTAGTGAAAAAGGCTATTTCATTTATATCAATCATGTACTATTAAAAATATATATTTTAAGGTAAAAAATATGAGTCGAAGTTCCAAAATGTTAAAACAACATTCCAACATTTGTGTCATATTGCACTTGATATTTTTGTGTCTTTATATTTTATTTTCTATTTTTTATTTTACTTTATTATGTATTATTTTGACCTAGTCAAAATGTTAAACATTAAAACTTATTTATCATACTCCATTTCAAACATAAACTATTAATCTCAATTTATATGTGATATTATATAATATATGGTGTAGGTATATGGATGAATACAAAATCCCTGATAATTTGTTACGCAATTTGTTGCAATATAATTTTATTTACAAAATTTGTGATTGGAAACAATTATCATTGCAAATTCAAAATATTATTTACTTCAATTGTTTAAAATATTAAGAAAATAACATATTCTTATATTCAAGGAACATATACCCAACTTTTTTTCAGCATTGAATTTTAGACAATAATTTTTTTCCCTATATGATCTATACATGTAATATACACATGATGACAATATATATGTAAGATGATGGGAAAAAAATATATGAAAATGCATGAGAGGATAGATATCTATTTATTATGATCGCCAATTTTATTGAAAATGAAACTCACCTTAAAAAGGAGCAATAAATATTTAATCCATTCTCGTGGGAATTTCTTGAGTCACACAAGAGTTATAAATATTCAATGCAATGGAAAAGTATAACTAAAGAGAAAATGGATTAAACCAATATAAGTCGAATTGAAGAAATGTTATGCAAACAACCTGCAAAATAGAAGAAAATATAGATCAACAACTTAAAAATTATCCTCTTCGAGGGGGAGACCTCCTTTACATTACTATTGAGAGTTTTAATTGGCGAATTAAAGCTCTTAATATTTAATTTTCATTCTGAGAATCGTAAGCATGGGTTTTACTACTTTTTTGGTTCATATTAAAATCAAAGTATAAATATTCCTTTGTAATGATAAACTAGGTATTGGAATGAAACACACATTTGTTGGCAGATAAAAAATCTTACAAAGGGGACCTACCTAACCAGTTTTATCAAGCCATCATATTCAAGCTTCCTGCAATCCTGATAGTTAAATTCAATTTTCTGAAATAGAAGGAAATATCACTCATTGACGAGGAAAAATCAATAATCACATCCAATTTATAAAAGTAAGTTAAGATTCATATTTATTCAATCAGTTATGTACTTAAGAAGAATTTGTACTATAGAAAACTCCACACTGCAATGAAACTATAAGGAAATACAAAGAAATCCTCAATCATATAACATTCTCGCATTGTAGCTGGATAACCTTAGAATTATGCTTTTAAATCTCCTATGATATCTTGAAAACCTTATTCTATTTGCTCCTCTCATTAACTTGAAACTAACACTTGAAACTAAAATTGAGATAACCAAAAGGACACACATTATTCTAATGATAACTTCACACCTTAAACTAACTAGAACTACTGTTGATAATAGATTCAAGATTCAAAATAACAAAGGAAAGTTCTAACTATTGCTAGAAGAAAACCACTTCACTTCATGTAAAATAACACATACAAGATCCTATTAAAAATCTCACTGCAAATAATCTACGAGAAACCTTCAATTCAAAGACTTTAATCTAGATGAAATGAATTATTCAAAAGCAAGCTCACTCTTCGAAATCATGTAACACATAATGAAAGCTAAATCACTATGCATTAGACTTGATATCTCTACCTGCACAATCAAATTGACACTCAGACTTAATCTTATAAAGAAATTGATTACACTATGAAAAACAATAAATATTCTAATTGAAAAGAGATCTATTTACTAAGTGAAGTATCGGGATGCATAAACAAATAAAATTAGCATTAAATCCTACAAACATTCAAAAGAAATCAAGTAATGCAAACCTTGAATCAATATTCTAAATTAGCAGTATTAACATACTCAAATTCAAAGCATTAAAATATGTTCTAATTCAGATGAAACTTGGAAATAAATATATTCATATATCATGGATTCTCCAATTATAAATATGAATAAATGTGATTCAAATAGAGAAGCAGAGCATGGCTCTCTGTTAAAATGTGAACCAGGTTATAAAACGAATCAGAGATATTTAACATAGGAGAACAATCCTTAAGTTATGTAATCTAGCTACCTGACTGTTTAATGAAGCTTATCTCCAGAAGTGGTGGGCCCTCCCACGGTTGGAGTAAGATGGCTTACTACAATGTAATAAGAGAGATTAAAAACATCAAAGACATAATTCAAAATGAACCATCGCAAAAACGCTTATGATCATAACTTGAAGGCAACCATGTATATTTAAGACAACATTTTGAAGTCGATTTACACATGTCATAGGCACAACGATTCTAGTTTTTTACATAGAAATCCCCTTCCCTAAATCGATGTACAACCATCACTTTTATAGCAATGACGCTGCTCTAATTAAATGGATTGATTGTTACATAGGATATAACTTTAGGATACAAATCAATTAAAAATCGGAACAAGAAGATTCACTTCAAATTTGAGCGGGTGCAATCTTGGCTTCTGGAGGTAATTTGATCTTTGTATTGTTGGTAGAGGAAATGCACAACTAGAAAGCTCTGGTGGTTTGCACCAGAAATATTTCTATTGTTGAACCAACAAGCAGGCAAGCTACACAATCTTTTTCACCACACATTCCAGCGAATGAGGCTCACAAGGGCACTTACAAACCCGTCATTCATGTATGTCACTGGTTCTAGATTTTTGTGACAAGAGCTACACATATTGTATCCTTTGGCTACAAACACAAGCATTGATGTGGTCAACGTAAAGAGAGATCACTTTCTAAAATGTCAACACCATTAAAAGATGGTTTTTCTCTTGGCATGCAGAAATGTAAATACCCTACGCTCTTCCCACCAACTTGGAGGTGGGCTCTAGCCCTTCAATCAACGCTCCTCAATGTTGATGTAAGCTCTAAAAAGTTTCCAATAATTTGGGGTGTGTTGGTAGCAACTCCAATAGACTATTTTCACCTTCATGAACACTCATGTCACTAGAAATTTTTGACTTGAAGATAATTTCATTAATATCTGTGTTCTTTGATATCAATATAACTGTCAATTGTTGTTCATTAATTTCCTTTAGATTGTGGCCCACATCATTGATCGAAGCACATATTAGGTGTTCCCTAGTTGCTCCATTATGAATTTTGGGAAATCTCTTGGTCAAGATGACTAAGACAAACACGAGAAGCTTTATATTCAAGCAACTTCACAATATTTGCACGAAGTGAACCAAAATATTCATTGGAATAGACCATTATCTCAAACCGTGTAGATTGTTTGCTTGGTGCTGTTAGGGTCCTATAATAATAGGGTTCATAAAATTTTGAATTGAATTTGATAATTCTTATAAATATGTACATACCTTTCTTTCTGCAAGTTGTTTTCCCATATTTTGAAAAGATGAAAAATAATAAAAAATCAAAAAGAGGGTAAAAGTCCTAAAAGAAAGATTAAAGGACTTAGAAAAATATAGACCCCGAAAGAAAAAGATATAAATAAGACCTGAAAGTGAGCAAGTCCAAATGCCACTATTTTTACTTGTTCTTGCAAAGAATAATGATTATGTGCAGAGTGTCAATAAATGCCATAATCCATGATCAGTTAAATAGATTAATCTTAACTTTTCCTGTTTTCAATTTTATGTTTTAGATAGTGAATAAAGGTTTTTCAGATAGTTTAATCCTGACAAATCAGTAGATATGTAGAGAATAATGAGGAGCTCAACAGTTTAATATGAGCCCTCGGATGAAATAAGGTAGATCTAGATATTTTATGCTTTAAAAGAATAAATGTTTCAAGGTTGCAAGTCTAAATGCACCTGCAAAATGAAGAAAAAAATGTTAGAATAAGGCTGAGTAGGTAGAATGAAGTGGAGAAATCATGTAATATTGGTCATCGGAAAAAAACACTAATTTCCCCTCCCCTATAAGTATTCAGTATTATAAGTTATTAGTCAAACAGGCTCAGAGCATTTCTTTAACTTTTGTTGGGACCAGACCCAAGGCTTAATGACTGGTTAGTTGAAAATGTTGAGTTCTTATTTCAAAATCCCCATTTATCATTTTTCATCCCTATTCATACATTATAACTCCTTTCCATAAGTAAAAACTCATTTTTACTTAATGAAGCATAAAACCCCATGTAATTAACTTCGTCCCTTCGGAAACATGCATAAAATCCTCAAAAAATACATTTATCCTAAGTATTGCTGAAATGATAAAAAGATAAGCTATGATTTACTCTTACACTTTACTTAGTGATTTTATGTATTTTATGTTATATTCCATTTCCCTTTCATATTAACTTTTAACCTATTTTATTAAATCCCTAACTAATTACCTTATCCTACTTATTTAACTCCCTATATCTAAATACCCCAAAACCCCACTATTATAAAGTTTTTTGACTAAAGTTATTACCCATGTGCTAAATAAAAACCCCAATCAAACGCCCTTTGGTCTAAAACTATCACTAAATAAATATCTCGCCCCTATGGTTGTTAAACCATCCAAAGAGGTTTAATTACTATATAAATAAAAATAATATCGCGCTTCTTTGCATTTTATTAAAGCATTCAGCCAATGTTTTGAAAAGATCAATACATTTTAACCCAAAGTTTTTTTAAGATACGCTAAGGTTTATTTTTAATAAAACGTTAACCCCGCCCCACATCCATATCCGTTAAAATATTATATATAAGTTTAAAACCTTATATTAAATGTTTAAAAAAAATAACCCCCCATGCATATGAAGCCCGGTCCCACCATTTAATTAAGCCACGACTTCCCTTTTAATCCTGACCCTTTGCATACAATCTCCAAATTCGACAGCCAATACACAATATCACATACAAAAATTAATCGATCGACCAAATGCGAAATTGACGCGAAATGGGCAGTTTTGCCCATTTCTCTCTCATCAACACGTTGCTTTCCTACTGGAGCACGTGCGTTTGGTCCAAATTAGCTTACATACCAAATGTTGCGTGATAACCACCATCCGGTTTTCTTTTAAATCCCAAAACCACGTCCTGCCATAATGCAACCTGCATTAAATGTCAGTTAATACGATATGAAAATATATGGTTAAAACCTTTGGAACATACATTTTTCATTATTTGCACATGTTAAACCTCTAATTAGCTGCTCCCGATTGTGGAAACAATTTTTAAGTCACTGCTTGCCCTTTTATGCCCAGAACCTCTGAATTTCATCAAAATTTACCATTGAAGACTAATTGAGGAGCTATTCACCACTCCAGAAAGCTGTTGAAGTCTTCAAAGTCAACGGAAAACCTCAGAACCCTTTCAGAGCCAAATGCCTGCATAAAAAGGTATTTTTCGAAGAAATCAAACCTGTAAATTAATTTTAAATTATCTTGAAGAGAACCAATCCTTTTTTTTTTAAAGAAAATCAATCAAATTGAACAGCCTAAAAACACAAAAATCAGGCCAAACCCTGGAAAATTTTTCCCAAAACCCCATTTATACTCTACGTGCCTTTCAAGCAATTTTCCTCAATTGTTACAATTTAAAGATCAAATTCAAAGAGTTGGAAGGCCAAAAAAAAAAAAACCTTTGAAATACCCTGAATTCCTATTTTCTCAGCTAAACAAACTCAGAAAACACCTGTTTTCTGTTTTATACTAGTTGTTATATCCTCAGATAAATAAATTGAGTATAAAACCTAAAATAGACTATCCTTAGCCTAAATTTGCCCAGTTTTCCCTCTGTTAAAAGAAAATTACTCTTGCAAACTATTTAATCTTGCAAAAGTAACCTAAAAATGCTTAAAAGAACTGAGTACCAGAAAAACTAAAGGATCCAAAGCACCCAAACCTAAGGGATCCAAAGCCCCTAAGTCTACTCCAGTCATCACTGCCAAATCTGCTATATCAGTAAACCACCTTCAACCACCTATGGTTGCTGTTGAAAGCCTTCCTTTGACTGATATTGATTATAAAATTGTTGATCCTGCTATTGAATTCAATTTTTTAGATATAAACAACTGGTGTTATGAAAAGTATCTATACAAAGATGAAATTCCTATTTGGGAAACACATTTACCCAAATATATAGTTTCCCTTAACCCACCCACGTCAAGAAGTCATAAGACTGTGTCAAAATTATTATGAACCAGATCAAAGGGCTGTAGTAAATGTTGGTAAAGAGATAATTTTCACTATTACAGCCCAGTCTATTAATCAAATGCTACAATTGCAACCTGATCCCCAAGTAGTCCCCTTGTCTATAGAGGCCTTAACTCAACTATACCTTGGCCTAGAATTCCCTAAAAGAAGAATTTTGTGCCTTCTCATGTTGATATTCCAAAGATAAATCCTCCATACTCCACATCTAAATTTTCTAAAGGTTCTAGAAAATTATCTCTATGCTCTCTTTCAACGTTGGATATTTTACAGATGATCATATTGATGAATCTATTCTTGGTTTCTTATCCACCATGTCTCCTGGTCAACCTCCATCAATAATTTTTTATTATGTTGGTTTCATACCAGATGCCATCCACTAACAGTTGACTAAATTACCCACAGAAGCTGTATTTATATATACTTCTTACCTTTTTCATTTGTTCCTATTTTTTGAAGCAGACAAATTTCCAGTCACTTTGCAAAAAATGGATATAGAGGGATAACCTCTATCAATAATTTTTTGGACTTCATTGCTGAGAAAATAATGTAATGATTTGACCTATTCAGACTTTTCAGAGCTATTTTTTCATCCAGCAATGACCATATTGAATAAATGAGAGCAGCCAAGGATCAATGAAGAAATAAAAATAATTTTACAATTTTCAGAGTAGAACATGATTGGAGATTGGTACCTTTATGAAAAACACACTGAATTAAGGATTTTTTTGTTAGGATATTTCAACACATAGGAAACAGTTAACAATAACTTAGTCTAGTGTAGAGTTAGGTAAAGTGTGTTTATTTACCATGTACATTTGTAACTTATTATCCGACGATCACGATCTGTAGTGATCCAACGGTTATCTTTGTCCTCGGTATTAACGACACTTGATCCATGGCTTAACACCCGATTGGTCCATGAACTCTATTTAAAGAGCATGGAAGGTCATTTTTAGGTTAACCGTTTATGAGAGAAACATATGTAACTTTTCTTTTATATTAATAAATTCCCTGAAGTGACCGCGTTGGCTCAGGGCGTGGACTGTTTCCCTTTTTGAGGGTTTTAACCACGTGATTATGCTGGTGTACTGATTTGTGATCTATTTGTGAGCAGTGACCTTTGGTTCTTGATCTACAGAACTTACCCTGTAAATTCCTACATGGTATCAGAGCTATTTTGAGGGCCGCATCCATTGTTGATCAAAATCTGAAGTCAATTTAACTGTATGTGAATTCCATTTTGTAGATCTACTATTTCTGAACATTTTTGGGCTTGGAGAACTGCTCGGTTGCGTTCGTAGCGTCTGTTAGAGTTAGGAATGCCTTTCGTTTCATGCGAAAAGGTTTCTGGCTGCCCAAGTTATGTCAGTTTAGATCTGGAGGTATAAAGCATCTATTTTGCAGTTATATTTGTTAATAGTTCTACTTATTTTGGTTTTTTTTTCTATATTAAGGTTTTAATTATTTTCCGGATCTATACCCTCTTCTTTGTGTATGCTCTTTGATGTGTGCTCCGTGCGATATTGGCAAATCAGAAATAGGAAAAAGGTATTTTTATGCTATGTATGCTCTTTCCCCACGTCTTTGTGCGATCTTGGGAAATCAGAAATAGTAAAAAAGGAGATAGTTGCCGGTAAGGCTAACCGAGAATCTAACATTCTGTCGTAATGCTTTGCATTTCATTTGTTTTTTTTCTTGTTTTTGTGCAGGAAAAGGCACACACAGCCCCAATAATAATAATAATAATAATAATAATAATAATAATAATAATAATAATAATAATAATAATAATAATAATAATAATAATAATAATAATAATAATAATAATAATAATAATAATAATCACCCCTTCCTCCTCTCTAAAATAACATAATCCTTTTACCATCTCACTTGGTGAGGGGTTAGTTTATGAGAATAGAGGTCTTGGGTTCAAGTCTCCTTCTCAAGTTTCTTTTGCAAAAAAAATTTGTTCAAAGGGGCATAATTTTTTTTAAAATGCCACACTTCATCCCGTTCCCATAACTATTCGACATCTACAACTTAGTTTTTTCAAAAGGCATAACTTCTTCATTCAGAAGCCATTTTTCGAGCCGTTTGTTTTGAAACAACCTAATTTTTGGAGATATTTTCATTGGAGTAGTTAGTTTTAGCTTGTCTCAGCTTCATTTTAAAAAATAAAAATGGAAAGTGCATGCCCGGTTATTCTTAACAACACCAATTATTTCCAATGGCTACTTCACATGGTAGATATACTTAGAATTAAAGGGCTTTATAGAATAGCCACAGGGCTAGAAACTAAACCTTCTAATGATGATAAAGTTTCTAAATGGGAAAATAAACAAGATCAAGCACGAGGGTTGATAGGAATGTCCATTGATCAAGATCTTCAATTTCATATCCTTGACATTGACACCCCTCATGAAGCCCTGGAAAAGCTAAATACTATCTTTGGAATTCAAAATAAAATCAGGGCCCATCAGCTTGAAAATGAGTTGCTTACTTTGGACCCCAATAATTTCTCCTCTATTGAAGATTTTTTGTCCAAATTCAAGGCCCTCAGAGTTCTTTTAGAAGGTTGTAAGGTCAAAAAGGAAGATGGTAGTCTCATCTATTGCATTATTACTAAGCTTAGCCCTGCATACTCTATATTTTTTTCCGCCTTCCATTCCACTAGAGAAGCCATCATTTCTTTAGGAACCACCTACAAGAATCCCTCTTTTGATGCCTTTTGTGATTCTTTGATAAGAGAACAAGAGAAAATTATACACCTTGGTCTTATCACCACTGGAAACGCTTCTAAGAAAGCCTTAGCAGCCCGAAAAAAACCATATCAAAAGAATCTCAAGAAGAAGTATCCTAAAAAATATGGTCCTAAACCAAACACGGGCCCTAAGCAATTTCAGCCGCAAACTGAAAAATAAAATCACCAAAATAATAAGGAAAATCAAAACAAAGAGAAGAAGACAGAGATACATTGCAACTTTTACAACTGGGATGGCCATATATAGTCCAAATTTTTTAAGAAGATGGAAGCCTTAGAAGCAGCAATGAAGAAGCACAACATAAATTTGGAGCACTCTTCACCTTCATCTTCAGGCATGGCACTTTCTTCTTGTGGTTGTAAAGCATGAAGATCTGGTTATGCATTAAATGTATCTTCTTCTTCTCCTTCTCATGAGTGGCTCATTGATTGTGGAGCTTCTTACCACATGGCTAAAAATAAATCCATGTTTTCTTCTTTAAATGATTGTAACACCAAACATATTTATGTTGGTGATGATAGATCTCTTAGTGTTGTAGGATCTGGAACCATTCATCTAGATAATGGTCAGTTTAATGATGTACTATGTGTTCCTACCTTGTCATGCAACCTTCTATCTGTTTATTAGATAACTCATTCAGGTGAAGGGAAAATAGTAGAATTCTCACCCAATGATGTTGTAATCAAGGACCTCAAAGATCCTAAACGTATTTTAGCTACTGGCATTGCTGATGATTCCACAAGGTTGTATAAGTTTGACAAATTTGGGTCATCATCTCTTCCCTCTATTTTATTTGCTCATAATGATGATGTGAGCAAACTTTGGCATGGGCGATTTGGTCACTTAAAATATTGCTCTCTTCAAACTCTATGTAAGGAAAATATGGTGACGGGCCTTCCTATGGTATCTTGTTGGGATGGTGTTTGCTCCGGATGTGTACTCGGAAAAAATCATCAGGATAACAAACGTGCCTCTTGGCATGCTTCAGCCCCTTTCTAGCTTGTGCATAGTGATTTATGTGGTCCACTTCCTGCTATTTCTTTCTCTGGTTGCAAGTACTTCTTAAATTTCATTGATGATTTTTCCAGACACGCTTCTGTATATTTCTTAAAATTCAAGAGTGAAGTTTTTAACATGTTCTTGGCCTTTAAGGCCTTTGTTGAGAAACAATCTGGACATCAAATTCTTAAGTTAAGATCAGACAATGGTGGAGAATATGTTAACAACAAATTTATAAACTTATACACTGAGCATGGAATTCAATTGCAACATACAGTTCCATATACTCCACAACAAAATGGTGTAGCTAAAAGGAAGAATCACACCTTAAAATAAATGGCTAATTGTATGCTTCAATCTAAAGGACTTGGTCTCAATTTTTGGGCAGAAGCCATTAACAGTGAAAATTACATACTAAATCGCACTCCTAATAAGGTTTTAAAGAATATAACTCTAGAAGAAGCTTGGAGCTCAATCAAACCAGATGTAGGTCACTTTCGTGTTTTTGGAAGTGATGCTTGGGCCCATATTCCAGATGCGAAACATAAAGCCTTAGAACCTAAGAGTGAAAAATGTATTTTTGTTGGATATTCTGAAGATGTCAAAGGATATAGACTTCTTCAACCCAAATCCAAAAATATAATCATTAGAAGAGATGTAAAGTTTTATGAAAATATATCGGCCTGCGAGCCTAGTTCAGCGAGTCTGCCACTTTTGGCCTGCGAGCCTGATTCGACATATGTGCCACCTCTCTCTCTCTCTTCTATTTTTAATAGCATTCCTTCTAGTTCAGATGATGACAGCAAGGATGGAAATCCTCCTCCATCTCGTGCCTTTGTTCCTTATATTCCACCGCTTCCAAGATGGGTCCGCTCTACTCGAGATGTAGCAGGTTATCTTGCAGGTGACCCTGCTGATCGACGACGTACATGTTCTCAGTTCGAAAGAGCCTCTTCCTTATTGGCTCAAGTTCCATAAAAACTTGATCCAAAAACCTTTGAAGAAGCCTCTGGTCATCCAGATTGGGAAGAAGCTATGAATGAAGAGTATCGTTCCTTATTAGCAAACAATACCTGGGATCTTGTTCCTCTTCCAAAAGGAAGAAAACTTGTCAGATGCAGATTGGTTTATAAAACAAAGTTTGGACCAGATGGAAAAGTGGATAGACATAAAGCTCGTCTTATCGCTAAAGGTTTTTCACAAGTTGAAGGCATTGACTATACTGAAACCTTCTCCCCTGTTGCCAAAATTAATTCTATCTGCCTTGTTCTTTCCTTTCCTACCTCCTTTAAATGGGAATTTCATCAGATGGATGTTAAATCTGCCTTCTTACATGGAGATTTTCATGAAGAAATATACATGGAACAACCCCCGGGCTTTATCCAAAAAGAATCCAGCCTTTTTTGTCACCTTAGGAAGTCTCTCTATGGTCTCAAACAAGCTCCTCGGGGCTTGGTATGCTAAAATGGATAGATTTCTCTTAGATAATGGCTTTTCTAGGTGTCATTCTGACAACACTATCTACACCAAGATGGTGGGTAATTCCTTCACCATCGTTGTTCTTTATGTTGATGATCTTATCCTTAATGGTAGTGATCCAAACCATATAAACCATGTGATGTCTAGCCTCAAAAATAAGTTTGAAATGACAGACTTAGGACACTTGCATTATTTCCTTGGCCTTGAAGTCTTGCAATCCAAGGAAGGCATTACCCTCTCTCAGTCCAAGTATGCCTGTGATCTTCTACACCACTTTCACATGCAAGACTGTAAGCCTGCCCCTTCTCCCTCTCAGTCTGGAGTCAAGATTTCAGTCAACTGTACTCCTCCTGAAGTTGATGCTACCTTATACCATCAACTTGTTGGTAAATTTTTGTATCTAACCCATACCTGTCCTGACCTTTTCTTTGTCGTTGGTCTTGTCGCTTGATTTATGCACCAACCTCATGAAAGTCACTGGAAAGCAGCTATCAGAATACTTCGATATATTCGAGGTACAGTTCAGTTCGAGATTCATTACAATGCAGGGGCATCTCCATTGTTGATTGGTTTCACTGACTCTAATTGGGCTGGTGACCCTGATGATTGAAAGTATACTGCAGGATATGTATTCAATATTGGTTCAGGACCTATTACTTTGTTTTGTAAGAAACAAAGTGCCATCTCTCTTTCTTCAGTAGAAGAAAATTATCGTGGTGCAGTTGAAGCCAGCAAGGAAGCCATGTGGCTTCGTCAGATTCTGTCTGAATTTGGTCTTCATCAGCAGCATCCAACTACACTTTGGTGTGATAATCAGAGTGCCATTCAGCTATGTAAAGATCCAGTTCAGCCTCAGTGTATGAAACACATTGAACTCCACATACACTTCATCATAAAGCTCATTCATGATCGTGTTCTTGAAGTGCAATATTGTCCAACCAATGATCAAGTAGCCAATATCTTTACAACGGCTCTCACAAAAGCGAATTTTACCAAAATTTGATCCATGATTGGAGTTCAGGAAACTTTTCATTAAGTGGGGAATAGGCTCTAATACCCCCTTCATTCTCTTATTGTTTCACTTTTGTAAATCCTTAAATCCTATCCCAATTTGTTCTTAAGGGGGGATGTTAGGATATTTCGACACATAGGGTCCTTTTGTGTCACCTTTGTAAATCATTCAATCCTATCCCAAGTTGTTCTTAAGGGGGAATGTTAGGATATTTCGACACATAGGTAATATTTAATAATAACTTATTCTAGTGTAGAGTTAGGTAAAGTGTGTTTCTTTACCATGTACATTTGTAACTTATAATCGAACGGTCACGATTTGTAATGATCTGATGGTTATCTCTCTCCTCGGTATTAATGACAATTGATCCATGGCTTAGCACCCGATTGTTCCATGAACTCTATTTAAATAGAATGGAGGGTCCTTTGTAGGTTAACCGTTTATGAGAGAAACATATGTGACTTTTATTTTATATTAATAAATTCCCTGAAGTGGCCGCGTTGGCTCAGGGAGTGGACTGTTTCCATCTTTGAGGGTTTTAACCACGTGATTATATTGGTGTACTGATTTTTGATCTGTTTGTGAGTGGTGACCTTTGGTTCTTGATCTACGGAACTTACCCAGTAAATTCCTACATTTTGGGTCAAACTTGTTACCCTACAATTTGCCCAAGAATATGTGTATGAGAAATTTTGCATTAGAATATCTTAGACAGATTCTCAATTCAGATTCAATTAACTTTATGGAAGCCAAGAAGAAGACCCAATTTAAGTTAAAAAATCAAATTGGTTCATTTATCTGCAACCACAGAAACACTGAAAAGGAAGTAACAAAGATGTTATCAGAATTCAGATTTGAAGAGATTTTTCCATGGAATTATGATCCACAAGGGATCTCAAGCCAAAAAAGAGTGAAATATAAATTAACACCCTCTATCCATGAGTCAAAGCCTGAAATAGAAAAAATTTCCAATCAAGTTGAATGGATTAAAAACACCTTGACAGAGGTAGCAAGCCAAAAAGATATAACACAAGCATTGGAAGTTTCCAAACAGCCAGAAACATCAAGTAAAAGAGTCAAGGAAGAAAGAGCATACACAACAGAGACAACAACTGAGACTAAATTTAAAATAATTTATAACAAAAGGCCCAAGCTTAGTTCAGTTGATAAGGAGAAAGTAATAATTGATATTGATGAGACAGATGCTCCAGTGACCAATGATGATCAACAGCCATAATCAATTAAGCACTTGTGGAAATTCAAAAGGAAAAACCAGTAAATCAGGATGAAACACAAATGATTGAGAAACAACACAGCATGGAAGTCTCTTCCTCACAGCCAGTTGAGCAAAAGGACTTGGACATCAAAGATAGGTACAAGCTAATTAAGTAGAAAAATGAAGAAAGAAAGACAGAAATATACTCCCAATTCTTGAAACAGAAGCGTGGCAATCAGAATAGATTATTATCAACATTTGATTATTCCAACAATAAAATGATGATTTCATTTCTACAGCCTACTACCTCAGTACCAAAAATATTATCAGACTATAAAAAGGTTGATCTTGAGGTAGACACAGAAAAAATACATGAGTTGGACCAGATTGAGTTACATAGGCAGAGCTCTAAAATGTTATATTATAAAGTGGCAACTAAAGCAATGATTGCTAATAAACTCCAAAATACCATCCTCAACATGCAAGATCAGATGAATATGGAAAAAGCTTCACTATATGCCAAGGACCTAAGGATCAAAGCCTTAGAGGAACTAGTATTACAGGTGGGATGTGATCCTTCAAACACAAAAGAAGCAAAATTATTGATTAAGAAAAAGAATGAAGATATAGCAACTTTGAGGAAACAACTCAAGCTTCTCAAAGTGAGCATCCACAAACAAAAGAATTCCTCCAGGATCAAAGTGAAAAAGAGGAAATGATGAAACTAATACTTCAATTGACAGCTCAAATTAAGGAGATGGAAACACAAATGGATAAGCTGGTGCAGGAAAGAGAAACAGTAAAAGAGCCAGAAATTCCTACAATTCCTACAGTCATCCCAGTGATTACTAGAGCAGTTCCTTCTACTTTAGGAGAAAATTTAGCACCAAAGGCCCCACTGGAAACTGCAGTGCCAGTGATTTCTGCCATCGTTTCAGCTACATAATATTCTACAATAGTTGTACAACATAGAGATGAAGCCAGCCAGATAGTAAAAGAAATGGAAGATATGTCCTTGAAGACAAATGAAATAAACATATTAAACAAGATGATTGAAAATCTTGAGAGTGCAAATAAAACAACTCAGATTAATGCCAAAAATCGTGAACAGAAAGCTATGAGATTAGGGTAGCAACTCAAAAATCTACAAAAGGAATTGACTTTCACAGAGCAGATCTCCTACATCAGAAATCATCTCTGGACCAACATCATTGAAGCCATACATAATAAATGGCCTTCAGTTCAAGTAATATTTGATCAGAAAGAATTTTTATTGGCAGCTCAAGCAGAGATACAGAAGACCATGGATTAATTGATTGATAAACCTGAACAGACATTAAAGCTCATAACATTTTTCAATAGCAAGAACAGAGAAGAACTTGAGGAACTTAAAGTATTAGACAGGATAGAGACAATCCTACAAATCATGAAGGTTATCACTAAAAAGAACTTGATGAAGAATCTTGATGAAAAATGTGAAGCCATGAACCTTGCCATAACTAGATTTATGGTAAAGTACACAAATCCTAGACAGAAAGGCTTACCTGAAATAAAGGTTTTCAATGAAACGCTTATGCCACAAAAGGAATATGACAAAAATATCAGGGAGTTTTCTAAAGAGCAAGTAAACAAACCACCAGCACAAGGCACTCCTACATGGAAAGGTTGATTTCAGTATTTTGAGGATTTATTCTTCTTACAGCATGAAATTAAGCATCTCTTTGTCATCAAGCCTATTTTTGCAAGATATACTAAGGCTGATGATAATTTCAGGAAGTTGAAGAATGTGGAAATTCCTAAAGCAGAAGAGTGGCAGAATTTCATAGACTTGATGCAAAAATTGAAGATAAAAACAGTAAAACAATTTTCCTCAAGACAGTCAAAAGAAAAGAAAAAACAGTTTGCTGATTTTTACTGCTAAAAAGTATTTTTTACAGCAGTAAGACAATAAAACTGATGGTCAAAGAGTATAAGTGTCAAAGAGTATAAATTTAAATATTATCAGCAGGAAATATTATCAGGGAAGGCAAGTATACTGCAAGATAATATCTAGCAGCCAGCAAGCAGGACACATAGGCAGCCAATAGCTCCTTGTTTTCAAAACAGTTCTATTTGTTTTGGATAAAAAAGGATAGCTTGCAAATTTGTTAAGTAGTTTTCCATTTTATTATGTAATGATATTTATTTTTCCTAAGTTAATTCCTAGAAGTCTTCTAGGATATTTTTAATACATTTTGTATAAATACTTCAAATTTAAAAGTATTAAGAGTGTGGAATAAAATTGTTAAAGTTCATTATAGACATATTGTTGACTTGAAGGCTGTATGTTTCGACTTTGAGTAGCAGACTAGATCACCTATTTGGCATCATACTTCAGGATCCCTGTGATAAGCTATCTGGAGTGAAGTATTATTTAAAACTTGTCATTGTTATTCTTCTTTGTTACATACATACATTTGTGTTTTAATTCTAAATCTGAATGTATAACTATGAGTATTACTACAGGACATGTTAATAGCACCCTATTTTTAACTAGTTATCATTTCTTTGTTTTCTTCTAATTTCTGGTGTAGGGAACCCTTAATTGTTCCCTCTCCTGTTTGACCTCTACCTACTATTTCACTCTTCCGGATCAAAGGATCCTTAAGTGCCCTTTATCTCAATCATACCATCTCAAAAAATATTTTTCCCAAGATCTCCGAGGATTATCTACCTTGCCCTGTAGACATTTTACCTTTTAAGCCTTGATCCCAGTTCTGCTAGCTTGATTTAGACTCCATAACCCAATGGACAAGTAAATTTCCCTCTATTCACCCCTTCCAGTGATTTTTTCCCACCAAAACAATCAATCAAAACCAAAAGTTCCCATTCATAACTAGCCTAACATTTGTAAATTGAACAAAGATAAATCTTAAAGAGATAGCCCTCTCTGAACCCTAGGAAGGCTAGATCCTAGAGTTTGAAGTAGGTTTGTGGTTATCTCTAGAGTTCTTTGACTTAAATCCAAAATCCCACAACTTAAGAATTTACTAGAGTGATAACATACTGGTGACCATACTGGGGAATTTAACCAATCCTCAGTCATAAAATGTGTCTTGAAGGAAAATTATTTTATTCATCTTTTTATTTCAAGGTTGTTTTTATAGGTTATGGGTATTGAAAAATTGTCTAGCCCGGATCCTAACCCTATTGTCATAGTAGATAACCCAGATGGAATTAGAAAAAAGTAAAAACAAACAGAAAACTTAGAAGCTGAAGTATCATTAATAAGACTCAATTCATTACCTCAAGAATTAGTTAGTCTACAACATATTGATTTTGATCTGAAATTTGAGAATTCCTTATTTAAAATAAAATATGAAAATGATTTAAAAACTACTATTTTAGAACCTGATTTTGTTTCATTCATGAATACAAAACATAAAATTATTACAGCAAGATCTAAATCAAAGAAAATTGAATATCAAACTAAAATCGAAGAAATTAATGTTACAATTCTTAAGGATATTGAGGAGGCTATTGAATTAGCTAAATTTTTTACCTATGCAAACAAACCCCCAGTTTCTTAGTTACACACCACAATAATAACAGTTTTAGATTCATCTCTGTATGTTGTTACATCATATACAAATACTACTCCCAACTCATCCTTAGATTCATTTATCCCTAGACTGCCTTTGCAGCCTAAAATAATTTTTCCACCATCCACTATACCCACCCATTTACCTTTTGATTTTGCAAATTCATCATTCTCATTTCCTAGTAGTTCCACTCATATCACAATACTAATTCCTAGCACTTCTGGTATAGTTTTTAGTTCATCATCTATCATTTCCAGCACAGCTCCAAGTTCTTCTACTAGAGCCCTTAGTCAAACTGATCTTTTAGCCATGGCTGCAAGATATGCTCCCCTTGTCTTACCTCAATAGTTGCATGACATGCCTCAAAATTATCGAAACAAAATACCACTATTTGATGGTACTAAAAAATATACTGCTCAGCAACACATAACTAAAATGACAGACTTCTTTGAAATTTATGAAAGAGATTACTCAGATGTTCAAATGAGATTGTTTGCTCAAAATTTGAATGGAGAAGTAAAGAAATGGTTTAAAGATCAAGCTGCTGGTAGCATAACTGATTTAGCTGTATTTTTTACAACGTTTTGAATAAATGGGCAAAGAAAAATAACCCCCTTCCAATATTATATGAATTTGATGCATTAAAAAGAGCCCCAAATGAGTCAGTTCAAGATGACTACACTAGGTATAATAGTGTCTATAATTCTATTGCTACAACTCTTAAACCTACTCCTTATTCTGTTATGCTCAAATTCCCTGATGGATTTGATGCATATATGGCTTATCAATTAAGGGAAAGAGATGCAGATACCTTATAAAAAATACAAGTAAATGTTGTTAGTGTAGAAATAAACATATTAGCTAAAAAATCTAGACTCAGAAACGAAAGAATAATGACTATCAAAGAAGAAAATTCAAATTTAGATGCAAAAAATAGATAGTTTCAATAAAACCTTAGAAATAATGATGGATAGACTAGATAATATAGAGAAAAGACCTCATTGGGATAATCAACAACAGACCAGAAATCCCAACTTTAGAAAAAACATAAATCAAGGAAAAACAAAAGAAACAGGCCCAGACCAAACAATAAGGCCACCATTCCAAGAGAACTATGCTGAAATTTCTCAGAATAGTGATGAAGATGAGGATTCAATGAATCATTTAATGGGAATAGATGATGATAATACTATTTTCCTTACTTAGGAAGATCAAGAATTGTTTGAGCTTCAATAGCCTAAATTAGAATCCAATGAATCTTTTGATTATGAACAGGGTTATGACTTTGCCATAAATGAAATACATAGTTAGTAAAACCTCATAAATAAGAAAAATAATGAGTCCTCTACCAAATTTTTTTTTCCCAAAATCAGAATAAGAAAACAATAGAAGCTCCAAAAATGAAAGTTCTGCAAATTCTCCCAAGGGAAAACAAGCAAAGCTCCAATTCTCCCCAAAACATTTCCAGTCCTAAAAAAACATCAAGTCCTAAAATTGTTGATATTACTGATGAAGTGGCTCAAGCCTTAAAAGACACACAAAAATCTGTTGTAGAAAAAGCCTCTAATTCAGTTAAATCAACAAATTTTGATCCTAAAACACCTTTTGCTGATCCTAAATTAGTAGATTCAAAAACTGATAATTCAAGAACACCTTCTGATAGTTCTAATTCTGAAAACATTTCTACTGCCTCTCAAACAACACCTGAAAATAAAATTAGAAGTAGTAAAACACAAGAAACTTAGACAGAGACTATTAAACCAATTGAAAATAAAAACATAACTATAGAAACTAAAAATAAACCAAGCCAAACTATAGTTAATAAAGAAGAACTGATTCAAATCAGTAAGTCTCAACCTAAATTTAATATTCAAACAGAAATTGCTAAGTTGAAAATACCAATTCCTTTAACTGAATTGGTGAAACATGACTTATACAAATCAACTATAACTAAAACATTGAATATGAATGATTGTGAAGATTCTATTAATTTGAATGATGATCAACCAGAGTTGATATTTGGCCCAGATGTGAATAGAAAACATGTAGATTCTGGAGCTTCCCACAATTTAATGCCTAAAGCCATTATGGAAACTCTAAATCTAGAAATAACAAGGCCTTACAAAGATTTTTTTTCTTTTGACTCAAGTAAGGTTAAATGTTTTGGATTAATCAAAGACTTATGTGTAACATTAGTTTAGTACCCTAGTAAGAGCATATTAATGGACATTGTAGTAGCTGATATCGCCCCTAAATATGGGATGCTACTTTCTCACTCATGGGGAGCAAAGTTGCAGGGATCTCTACAATTGGACATGAGTTATGCTACTATCTTGGTGTTTGGTCAACCTAAAAAGTTATAAACAGAAACATTGATGAAGTATATGGTCAGTAGTGATGAAAGATCTATAAATTTTCCAATTTACACTACACCAAACGATCTTAGTTCTTTTAGCCTGTGTAACTCTGAAACGGAAAAAATCCAAACTGAACTAATTGTCAAAAAGAAAGAACCAAACAATGATAATATCTTTCATCAATCCCTATGGAATTTAGACTTTGATGGCTCAATTAAAAAATTAGGAGCAGGAGCAGGAGTTTGGATAACAAACATGGAAACTAATCACTTAGAAGGCCATGCTTTCAGGCTTAATTTCAAATGTACAAACAACATGGCTGAGTATGAAACCTTAATTATAGGATTTCAAATCATTAGGAATTCAGGAGGGCAACGAATTTTAATAATGGGAGATTTTGAATTAATCATAAAAAAATAAACGGAGATTATTCTGTTCATAATCCAAGAATAGGCCGATACAGAGACACTATGCTAGATTTAATTGATGGATTGTTGGAATGTAAATTTACTACTATACCTAGAAAAAAAAATATACAAGCTGATTGTCTACCTACCTTTGTTAGTACATGAAATTTACCTTTCCAACCATATCACAGATATACTGTTGAAGTCAAGCATAGGCTAATAATTGCTGATAATCTTAAATATTGGTATATTTTTTCTCAGGATGAACAGATTTACAGATTTTTGAACAACGAATGAGAGTTTCAAAAATGTATGAAAGCTATTGATTGTACAATAGATAATGATTTTTATTGTGAAATAGATTCAAATAACTTAGATGTAAATAGAATAAAGTTTTATAAACCAACTAGATTTACTCAAGCTGACATAGATAGCTTAGAGAAAGTAGAGATTGAATAAATTATGGATGATGAATCTGACATTTTAAACCTCAAAAATAATTTCTTACCTAAAGGATTAACACCCTTAGAAGATCTTTTTGAATCCAACGATGTAGCTAGAAAACCAAAAATGGAGCTACAGAATTGAAACATAAAATGATCAAACTTTCCAAAAATTTGCCTCAAGAAGAAAAGGATAAATATATTGAACTTTTAAAGGAATATCAGGATGTGTTTTCTTGGAGTTATGAAGATTTAAAATCTTATGATACAAACATAATCCAACACAAGATTCCAATAAAAGAGGATCAAAAACCATTCAAACAAAAGTTGAGGATAATTAACCCGGTACTATTACCTTTGATAGAAAAGGAAGTTAAAAGAATGTATGATGCCCAAATCATTTCAAACCTAGTTCCCACTAGAAAGAAAACAAGTGAAATTAGATTGTGTGTTGACTTTAGAAATCTTAACAAAGTATCCTTAAAGGATAATTACCCTTTACCTAAGATGGACCATATATTACAAATTGTAGTAGGTTCTTCTAGGATTTCTTTGTTAGATGGCTTTTCAGGATATAACCAGATCCTATTCCAAGAAGAAGATCAGGCTAAAATAGCTTTCACCACTCCTTGGGGCACTTTTATGTATCTAAAAATGCCTTTTGGACTGATGAATGCAGGGGAAAATTTTCAAAGGGCTATGGATATAGCCTTTGCAAAAGGGATTCATGATTTTTTTGTAATTTATTTAGATGACATCATTATTTTTTCCAAAACAAATAATGAACATTTGGATCATTCGAGACAAGTTTTCATTAAATGTAGGAAATTTGGCATCTCTCTAAATCCCAAGAAAAGTCTATTTGGACTACAAGAAGGTAATTTGTTGGGGCATATAATCTCAAAAGAAGGAATTAGAATTGATCCTGCTAAGATAGAAGAAATTCTGAACATCAGTCCATGTAGAAATATCAAAGAGTTACAAGCTTTCTTAGGTAAGATAATTTTTTTAAGAACATTCATTTCAAACTTAGCATAAATAATTAGAGAATTGAATAACATGCTCAAAAAAGATTCAGTTCTTAAATGGACTATTGAGGATAAAAAATATTTTCAATCCATCAAACTAGCCTTAACAAAACTTCAGTCCTGATAAGTCCTGATTTTAAGAAAGACTTCATAATTTTTTCATTTTCTTCAAAGCATACCATTGTTGCAGTTTTATTGCAGAAAAATTACCAAGGATTTTAAAAACGCATAGCTTTCTTCAGTAAAACTCTTAGAGATGCCCCTTTGAAAATATAACATAATGGAAAAAAAAAGCCTTAGCTTTGGTAAAGGCTATAAAAGACTTCAGGGTGTATATTCTCTATTCACACATAATTTCCTATGTCGCTAATTCTGTAGTAAAAGATATCTTTGCTCAGGATGGTCTTGATGGAAGAATAGGTAAGTGGATTTCCACTATCCTAGAATATGACATAGAAATTAAACCCACAAAACTCATCAAGGGTCAAGGATTAGCCATACTTATGGCTGAATCCAACTGTAATGCCTTAGATATAAATTTTATTGCTCAGGTTGATGACCAGGAAGAGATGGCGACTCCAATGATCAGTGAAGCCTTCTGAGATTCACCTTGTTACTCAGATATCATCTTTGTAATATCAAACTTACAAGCTCCTCCTGGATTGTTAAGAACTAAAGCTAGATTTCTTAAAATTAAAGCAGTAAGATTTTGTATCTTAGATAACGTACTCTTTTAGAGAGATCATAGTGGGATTTTACTGAATTTTTTACTAAAGGAAGAAGATGATAAAATTCTTAAAGAGTTTCATGTAGGTGACTGTGGAGGGAATTTATATTAGAAAAGTACTGCTGATAAGATCCTTAGAGCTGGTTTCTACTGGCCTATTTTGTTCACTAATTGCTAAAAAATCTATGACTTGTCACAAATGCCAAATTTTTGAAGGCAAGAAAAAATTGTTACCCCTACCTCTAAACCCTATTTCAACTAAGATGCCATTTCAACAATGGGGTTTAGACTTCATTGGTGAAATTCACCCTCCATCATCAGGGAAACATAAGTGGATTTTAACTGCCACTGATTATTTTACAAAGTGGATCAAAGCCATACCCTCCAGACAAGCCACTGACACAGTCATTATAGCCTTCCTAGAAAATAACATTCTTTCAAGATTTGGATGCCCACAGAAGATTATTACTAATAATGCAGCAGAATTCAAATCCAAAAAGATGATTTCCTTTTGCCACAATTACCATATTACCCTAGGCCACTCTATTGCATATTACCCTCAGGGTAATGGCCTAGCTAAATCCTCAAACAAAAGTATTGTAAATATCATTAAAAAACTACATACCTTCATAATAATAGGGTTCATAAAATTTTGAATTGACTTTGATAACTCTTGTAAATATGTACATACCTTGCTTTCTACAATTTTTTTTCCCATATTTTGAACAGATGAAAAATAATAAAAAATCAAAAAGAGGGTAAAATTCCTAAAAGAAAGATTAAAGGACTTAGAAAAATATAGACCCCGAAAGAAAAAGAGATAAATAAGACTTGAAAGTGAGCAAGTCCAAATGCCACTATTTTTACTTTTTACTGGAAATAATAATGATTATGTGCAATGTTAATAAATGCCATAATCCATGATCAGTTAAACAGATTAATATTAACTTTTCATGTTTTCAATTTCATGTTTTAGATAGTGAATAAAGGTTTTTCAGACAGTTTAATCCTGACAAATCAGTAGATAGGTAGAGAATGATGAGGAGCTTAACAGTTTAATCTGAGCCCTTAGATGAAATAAGGTAGATCTAGATAGTTTATGCTTTAAAATAATAAATGTTTCAGGGTTGCAAGTCTAAATGCACTTGCCAAATGAAGAGAAAATGTTAGAATAAGGCTGAGTAGGTAGAATGAAGTGGAGAAAGAATGTAATATTGATGATCGGGAAAAATCACTAATTTCCCCTCCCCTATAAGTATTCAGTATTCTAAGCTATTATTCAAATAGGCTCATAACATTTCTCTGACTTTTGTTCAAGCTGGACCCAAGACTTCATGACTAGTTAGTTGAAAATGTTGAGTTCTTATTTCAAAATCCCCATTTATCATTTTTCATCCCTTATTCATACATTATAACTCCTTTTCATAAATAAAAACTCATTCTTACTTAATGAAGCATAAAACCCCATGCAATTAACTTCATCCCTTCAGAAACATGCATAAAATCCTCAAAACATACATTTATCCTAAGTATTGGTGAAATGATAAAAAGTTAAGCTATGCTTTACTCTTACACTTTACTTAGTGATTTTATTTTTTTGTGTTATATTCCATTTCCCTTTCATTTTAAATTTTAACCTATTTTATTAAATCCCTAACTAATTACCTTATCCTACTTATTTAACTCCCTATATCTAAATACCCCAACAACCCACTATTATAAAGTTTTTTGACCAAAATTATTACCCATGTGCTAAATAAAAACCCCAATAAAATTCCCTTTGGTCTAAAACTATCACTAAATAAATAACCCACCCCTATGGTTGTTAAACCATCCAAAAAGGCTTAATTACTATATAGATAAAAATAATTTTCACGCTTCTTTGCTTTTTATTAAAACATTCAGCCAATGTTTTGAAAAGATAAATACATTTTAACCCAAAGTTTTGTTAAGATAAGCTAAGGTTTATTTTTAATAAAACCTTAACCCCGCCCCGCATCCATATCCGTTAAAATATTATATATAAGTTTAAAACCTTATACTAAATGTTAAAAAAAAAAACCCCGCGCGCATATGAATCCCAGTCCCACCACTTCATTAAGTCACAGCTTCCCTTTTAATCCTGACCCTTCGCATACGATCTCCAAATCCAACGGCCAATACACAATATTGCATACAAAAATTAATTGATTGACCAAATGCAAAATGGATGCGAAATGGACAGTTTTGCCCATTTCTCTCTCATCAACATGTCACTTTCCTACTGGGTCACGTGCATTTGGTGCAAATCAACTTATCGCCCAAATGTTGTGTGATAACCACCGTCTAGTTTTCTTTTAAATCCTGAAATCGCCTCCCGTCATAACACGACCTGCACTAAATTCCAGTTAATATGATCTGAAGATATATGGTTAAAAACTTTGGAACATACATTTTTCATTATTTGCGCATGTTAAACCTCTGAGTAGCCGCTCCCAACTGTGTAAACAATTTTTAAGCCATTGCTTGCCCTTTTATGGCAAGAACCTCTGAGTTTCATAAAAAATTACCATTGAAGACTAATTGAGGAGCTATTCACCGCTCTAGAAAGTTTTTGAAGTCTTCAAAGTCAACAGAAAACATCAGAACCCTTTCAGAGCCAAACATCTACATAAAAAGGTATTTTCTGAAGAAATCAAACCTACAAATTAAGTTTAAATTATCTTGAAGAGAACCAATCCTTTTTTTTTAAAAGAAAATCAATCAAATTGAACACCCTAAAAACACAAAAAATAGGCCAAAACCTAGCAAATTTTCCCAAAACCCCGTTTATCCTCCGCGTTCCTTTCAAGCAATTTTCCTCAATTGTTACAATTTAAAGATAAAATTCAAGGATTTGGAAGGCCAAAAAAAAAAACCTCTAAAATACCCTGAATTCCTATTTTCTCAGCCAAACAAACTCAGAAAACACCTGTTTTCTGGTTTATACCACTTGTTATATCCTCAGATAAATTGATTGAGTATAAAATCTAAAATAGACTATCCTTAGCCTAAATTTGTCCAGTTTTCCCTCTATTAAAAGAAAATTACTCTTGCAAACTATTTAATCTTACAAAAGTAACCTAAAAATTCTTAAAAAAAAAGTAGTAGAAAACCTGAAGGATCCAAAGCACCCAAGCCTAAGGGATCCAAAGCCCCTAAGTATACTCCAATCATCACTGCCAAATCTTCTATATCAGTAAACCCCCTTCAACCACCTATGGTTGCTGTTGAAAGCCTTCCTTTAACTGATATTGAATATAAAATTGTTGATCCTGTTGTTGAATTCAATTTGTTAGATATACCCAACTGGTGTTATGAAAATTATCTAGACAAAGATAAAATTCCTATTTGGGAAACAAATTTACCTAAATATATAGTTCCCTTAACCCACCCAGGTCAAGAAGTCATAACATTGTGTCAAAAATATTATGAACCAAATCAAAGGGTTGTAGTAAATGCTGATAAAGAGATACTTTTAACTATTAAATCCCAGCCTATTAATCAAATGATACAATTGAAGCCTGATCCTCAAGCAGTCCCCTTGTCTATTTAGACCTTAACTCAGCTATACCTTGGCCTATATTTCCCTAAAAGATTCATGATATTTCAGAATTTGATGCCTTCTCATGTTGATATTCCAAAGACAAATCCTCCATAATCCACAACTAAATTTTCTGAAGGTTCTAGACATATTATCTCTATGCTCTCTTTCATCCTTTGATATTTTACAGATGAGAATACTGATGAATCTATTCTTTCCTTCTTATCCATAATGTTTCCTGGTCAACCTCCATCAGTCATTTTTTATTATGTTGGTTTCATAGAAGATGCCATCCACTACTAGTTGACTAATTTACCCACAGAAGGAGTATTTAGATATACTTCTTATCTTTTCATTTGTTCCTATTCTTTCAAGAAGACAAATTTCCAGTCACTTTGCAAAAAATGGATATAGAGGGAGAACCTCTATCAATTATTTTTTAGACTTCATTGTTGAGAAAAGAATGTAATGATTTCACCTATTCAGAGCTTTCAGAGCTATTTTTGCATCTAGCAATGACCATATTGAATAAATCAGAGCATCCAAGGATCAGTGAAGAAATGAAAAGAATTTTACAACTTTCAGAGTAGAACAAGGTTGGAGATTGCTACCTTTATGAAAAACAAACTGAATTAAGGATTTTTGGGTCGAACTTGTTACCCTACAAGTTGCCCAAGCATATTTATATCAGAATTTTTGCATTAGAATATCATAGATAGATTCTCAATTCAGATTCAATTAACTTTATAGAAACCAAGAAGAAGACCCAATTTTAGTTAAAAAATCAAATTGGTTCATTTATCTTCAACCACAGAGACGTTGAAAAGGAAGTAACAAAGATGTTATCAAAATTCAAGTTTGAAGTGAGTTTTCCATGGAATTATGATCCACAAGGGATCTCAAGCCAACTAAGAGTGAAATTTAAATTAACACCCTTTATCCATGAGTCAAAGCCTGAAATAGAAAAAATTTCCAATCAAGTTGAATGGATTGAAAACACCTTGACAGAGGCAGCAAGCCAAAAAGATACGGCACAAGCATTGGAAGTTCCCAAACATCCAGAAACATCAAGTAAAAGAGTCAGGGAAGAAGGAGCGTACACAACAGAGACAACAATTGACACTAAATTTAAAATAATCTATAACAAAAGGCCCAAGCTCAGTTCAATTGATAAGGAGAAAGTAACAATTGATATTGATGATACAGATGCTCCAGTGACCAATGATGATATAGCAATAGCCATAATAAATGAAACACTTGTGGAAATTCAAAAGGAAAAACCAGTAAATCACGATGACACACAGATGATTGAGAAACAACATAGCATGGACGCCTCTTCCTCACAGCCAGCTGAGGAAAAGGACTTGGAAATAAAAGAGAAGTACAAGATAATTAAGCAGAGAAATGAAGAAATAAAGACAGAAATATACTTTCATAATGGAAAAAAAATCCTGGCAATCATAATAGATTATTATCAGCATTTGATTATTCCAGCAATAAAATGATTATGTCATTTCTATAGCCTACTACCTCGGTACCAAAAATAGTATCAGACTATAAAAAGGTTGATCTTGAGGTAGACACAGAAAAAATCCATGAGTTGGACCAGATTGAGTTCCATAGGTAGAGCTCTAAAATGTTATATTCTACAGTGGAACTAAAGCAATAAGTGCTAATAAACTCCAAAATACCATCCTCAACATGCAAGATCGGATGAAGATGGACAAAGCTTCACTATATGTCAAGGACCTATGTATCAAAGCCTTAGAGGAACTAGTATTACAGGTGGGCTATGATCCTTCAAACATCAAAGCAGCAGAATTATTGATTAAGAAAAATAATGAAGATATAGCAGCATTGAGGAAACAATTGAAACTTCCTCCAAGTGAGCATCCAAAAACAAAAGAAGTCCTCCAGGATCAAAATGAAAAAGAGGAAATGATTAAACTAATACTTCAATTGAAAAATCAAATTAAGTAGATGGAAACACAAATGGACAAGTTGGTCCAAGAAAGAGAAACAGTAAAAGAGCCAGAAATTCCTACAATTCCTACAGTCATCCCATTGATTAATACAGCAGTGCCTTCTACTTTAGGAGAAAAGTTAGCAACAAAGACCCCACTGGAAACTACAGTGCCAGTGACTTCTGCCACCATTTCAGCTACAGAATATTCTACCACAGCTGTACAACATATAGATGAAGCCAACCAGATAGTAAAATAAATGGAAGATATGTCCTTGAAGACAAATGAAATAAAAAGATTAAACAAGATGATTGAAAATCTTGAGAGTGCAAATAAAATAACTCAGATTAATGCCAAAAATCATGAACATAAAGCTATCAGATTAGGGGAGCAACTCAAAAATCTAAAAAAGGAATTGACTTTCACAAAGAAGATCTCCTATATCAAAAATCATCTCTGGACCAACATCATTGAATCCATTCATAATCAATGGCCTTCAATTCATGTAATATTTGAGCAGAAAGAATTTTTATTGGAAGCTCAAGCATAGATACATAAGACCAAGGATGAATTTACTGATAAACCTGAACAGGCATTAAAGCTCATAACATTTCTCAATAGCAAGAATAGATAAGAACTTGAGGAACTTGAGGAACTTCAATTATTAGACAGGACAAAGACAATCCTACAAATCAGGAAGGTTGTCACTAAAAAGAACTTGATGAAGAATCTTGAAGAAAAATGTGAAGCCATGAACCTTGCCATAACTAGATTTATGGTAAAGTATACAAATATTAGACAGAAAGGCTTACCTGATATACATGTTTTCAATGAAAAGCTAAGTACGCCATATAAGGACTATGACAAAAATATCAGGGAGGTTGCTAAAGAGCAACTAAACAAACCACCAGCACAAGACACTCCTACAGGGAAATTTTTACTTCAGTATTTTGATTATTTATTCTTCTTACGGCATGAAATTAAGCATCTCTTTGTCATCAAGCCTACTTTTGCAAGATATACTAAGGTTGATGAGTATTTCAGGAAGTTGAAGAATGTGAAAATTCCTAAAGCAGAAGAGTGGCAAACTTTCAAAGACTTGATGTAAAAATTCAAGATAAAAACAGTAAAACAGTTTGCCTCAAGACAGTCAAAAGAAAAGCAAAATAAAATAAAAAATAGTTTGCTAATTTTTACTGCTAAAACAAATATTTTACAGCAGTAAGATAGTAAAACTGATGGTCAAAGCGTATAAGTGCAAAAGAGTATAAAGTTAAAGAGTATCAGTAGGAAAGAGTATCAGTAAAGGAAAGTAGATTGCAAGATAATATCTAGGAGCTAACAAGTAGGACACATAGGCAGCCAATAGCTCCTTGTCATCAAAATAGTTCTATTTATTTTGGATAAAAGAGGACAGCTTGCTGATTTGTTAAGTAGCTGTCTGTTTTATTAGGTAATGATATTTTATTTTTCCTAAGTTAATTCCTAGAATTATTCTAGCATATCTATAATACATTTTGTATACTTCAACTTTAGAAGTATTAAGAGTGTGCAATAAAATTTCTAAAGGTTATTATATACATATTGTTGAACTGAAGGCTATATGTTTTGACTTTGAGTAGGAGACTGGATCACCTATTTGGCATCATACTTCAGGATCCTTGTGATAAGATATCTAGAGTGAAGTACTCTCTAAAACTTGTCATTGCTATTATTCTTTGTTACATACATACGTCTGTGTTTTAATTCTAAATCTGAATGTATAACTAGGAGTATTACTAAAGGACATGTAAAATAGCACCTTGTTTTTAACTAGTTATCATTTCTTTGTTTTCTTCTGATTTGCGGTATAGGGAACCCTTAATTTCTCCCTCTCCAGTTTGACCTCGATCTACTACTTACCTTTTCCGGATCAAAGGATTCTTAAGTGCCCTTTATCCCGATCATACCCATTTTTCCCAAGTTCTGCAAGGATTATCTACCTTGCCCTATAGACATTTGACCTTTTAGGCCTTGATCCAAGTTATGCTAGCTTGATTTAAACTCCATAGCGCAATGGACAAGTACATTTCCCTCTATTCACCCCTTCCAGTGATTTGTTCCCACCAAAACAATCAATCAAAACCAAAATTGCCCATTCATAACTAGCCTAACATTTTTAAATCAAAAAAAGATAATCTTAAAGAGAGAGCCCTCTCTGAACCCTAGGAAGGCTAAATCCTAGAGTTTGAATTAGGTTTGTGGTTACTTCTAGAGTTCTTTGACTTAAATCCAAAATCCCACAACTTAATAATTTACTAGAGTGATAACAGGTGCAGTGCTAACCTCAACAATGTATGGTCTTTCTTGAAAAGAAGCACCATAATCTGGCACCACCCTTGGGAAAACTATCTTGACATTACAAAATTTCTCAAGCCACAGACATCGTTCAACTTGATCCATTTTCGATACACATTTTCTAGCATCTCCCATAAAACCAACATTCAATGTGGCTGAAGCTATTTCCTCTTTGTAGATATTGCCAACGTTCACTATGACATTAACACCTGAATGTTGGCTGAAGCTATTTCCTCTTTGTATATATTGCCAATGTTCGCTATGACATTAACACCTGTATATGTTTTTTAGTTGTTTTCCTCTTTAGTCAAATCCTCTATTATTTTGCCACCTACTCTATATTTCTCTTTAACATCCTTGATATTTTTTTGGGATTCACCAGTGTTTAAAGCACATATAATATTCTCCATATACTTGTCAATAAATTCTTCATGAATGGAAATCAATTGTGTATGTTCCGCAACATGTTTATGCTTTCTTCTACAATAATTTTATTCCTTGACCATAGAGATATTTGCCACAAAGAAGGCATGTATTAATGAAATGTACACAAAAATACTCCTCAAACTAATTTACAAAAATAATTTATAAATAAATACTTATTTTCTGTATGCTTTTAATTAACAACATAATGGATTAGTAATGATTAAAACACTAGGTACAAGCATGTATTTATTTGATAAAACCCGTAAAAATTTGGACAAAATGACAACTCAACAATTATATAAATGAAATATTCTTGGATTCTTCAAATGAAAAAACCTACTTTCTATATATAGGAGTTTAAGGAGTCACAATATAATCAGAGCCAACATAACAATAACAATGTAAGGGCACAACAGTAAAAATAGTGGGCTTCTATGGGGCACAATAATAACAATATGGGGACTACATGGGTACAACAATAACAATAAAGGGGTTATACCAAAAATACAATAAGGGGATACATTAGTCTTATATAAACCCAACATTCCCCTCTCCTTAAAAAAAATGTTTTCCTTAATGCTTTAGTAGTTCTCGATGCTTCTAGATAAAATGATTATCCTCCCATGAGGAATATTCAGTGGGTAAGTTCTTCTACTTGATGAAATAATTACAAGTTTATCGATTTCCCAGCTGTCGAGTTCTTGTTTCCATGAATTCTTCAGGTTCTAATATTATTTTCCCTTCCTCGTCAAGTTCTAGAAATATTGTTTGAATTGGGACCTTGTTACATATAGCCTTCCTTAAGCAAGAAACATGGAAAACTAGGTGCACTCACGAAGATACCAGAAGCTCCAATTTGTATTCCATAGTAAAAATATTTTTTAACACCTTGTAAGGAGCATAATACATTGGTGATAATTTATTATCCTTCTTGGCTTGCTTGAGGGAGATTTGTTTGTATGGTTATAGCAGTAAAACTACCCAATCACCTACATCAAAACTTATTTCACTACGATGTTGATCTTCCTGTTGTTTCATTTGATTTTGTGCCAATGTGAGGTTATCCTTTAAGAGTTGGAGAACTTGTTTTTGATGGTTGAGGTGATATTCCACTACTTGAAAATTATAATTTTCTCTTAAACATGATGTGATAGATTGTGGATGATATCCATAAACTACCATAAATGGGGCCATTTTTGCTAAATAATGGAAGGGAGTGTTATACCACCATTCAGCCAAAGGTAAGCACTTGACCCATTGTATCTGTTTATCAGATACAAAGCAATGAATAAATCCTTCCAAAAAAAAATTCACTATCTCAGTTTTCCCATCAAATTGAGGATGATAAGATGAGTTATGAGCTAATTGAATACCCAGACAAGAAAATAATTTTGTCTAAAAAATTCAAGTGAAAATGGGATCTTTGTCGCTTACAATAATATTTGGGTTTCCAAGTAGATTTTTAATTGTTTCCATAAATGAAGTAGCAACTGTGCTCACTTTAAGGGGATGTGATAATGAACAAAAGTGTGCATACTTGGTAAGTCTATCAACTACCACCATGATGACACTTTTTCCTTCCTACTTTGTTAAACCTGTGATAAAATCCATTAAGACCTCCTCCCACCATTGAATTGGAATGGATAAAGGTTGTAACAAACCTGGGGTCTTAATTGTCTCACATTTTTTTTGGAAAACAAAACATTTTGCCAAAAAATTTTGAACATGAGATTTAAGGTCATCCCAACAAAATTCCTTCTTAAGAATGTGGTCATTTTTTAAAAATCCCGAGTGCCCTCCTAAGGGAGAGGTGTGCAATTCCAAAAGAATCTCTTGTTTGAGTTGGGAATTATTAAAAATATATAAGTGATCTTTGTACCATAATGAATCAATTTTCCAGATAAATGCATCAGATGTACTAGGATATTGCTGCAACTTTTGAATGAGTTCCCGCACTTCTTCGTCATTCTTCCATTCATCCCTTGCTTTGATTATCCAATCTGGTTGGATAATATAAATTGTACAAAGAAATGCTTCCACATCCTCATCCTTTCTTGAGAGTGCATCTGCAACCATACATTCAATCTCATAAGGATATATGTAAGGACTGATGTTGGGAGAAAAACTTCCTGGAATCAAATGATAGCATGATCATGATCACAAATAGGTGGGAGGCATTTGGAGTCTCAAATACCTTGTAATTCTTATCCAAGGATTTTTGGAGATATGGAGAAATAGATTATTTCAATGTTTGAACATGTAGTGAGAATAATTGTGCAATTATTCCTTGTTCTTATTTTTTTAGAATATTTGTCATGAAATTCGAGTTGATTATATTTCCTAGTTTCCCTGCAATACCCCGTAGTTCAAATTCCTTTCCTTCCTATAAAAAATTCAGGAAAAGTTATTGAAACTTAAAAGTTATAGTCCCAAAGATTTTAACCATTGGACTCCTATAACAACATCAATACTACCCATTGGACTATAAATAATTGGACTATTCAATGCATATTTTGCATGGTTAGCTTGATATTATGGAATTTTGTAGAGAAATTTATAGTTCCTCCATTCACAACTATCACTTGACACTCTCGTGCTAGATAGAGGAAGACATTCAATTCCGTTTCCATCTTAAAATGAGTAAAATTATGGATACTACCTAATAAATCAACAATATTACCATTTTCTTCTTGATATGTCATTGTATCTTGAGAGTTTGAGGAGTTCTAATTCTTGCCAATTCATTAAAACATATGGTCATATTCATTTCTTCTTTCTCTAGGGTTGGTTCCACGTGTATACCCTTTTCTTTTGAATTTTCTTTTTACTTTTCTTCGTCCTCTCCACCATCTATGTAAAATAATTTCTTCTTAGCGCACTTTTGAACTTTAGTGTATTTTCTGTCACAATTGTAACAAATCCATTTTACTCTTTTTTCTTCCAACTGTTGTGGTCTCAACCTTGTAGGTTGTGGAAGGATGGGAGTAGAAAAACTTCCATATTTATAGTTATGAGTGGTAGGTTTCCTTATTTCCATAATTTTTCTTTCAATTTTTCTTTCCAACGTTAATCCATTCTCCAATGAATCAGGTTCCCAAGGTTGAACCTCCTGTTGGAGGTTACCATTTAATTTTTTTATGAAGAGATCAATCCTATGCTCCTCTAGAATATCATTTACCCGTATATTCAATCATTGGAAATCTTCAATATGCTCCACCATTGAACCATTTTGTTTGTGATTTATCAATTCACTAAATAAGGTGTTTCTCTTTTTATATTCATAATATGTTATCATTTCCTTTATGAAAATTAACCAAGTGACAAGTGGTTTGCGAAAATAAATCCATCAATACCATACAACCTGATTGTGTTCTAAATATAAAGTTGCAATGCCTACCTTTTGTGTGTGTTTCACATTAGAAATATTAAAATATTTCTCCATTTGTAGTATCCATGTTACTAGATCCTTGCCATCAGACTTCCTCATATCGATCTTTGGAATATGGTGTCTCTTCAATCAAATGTTAAAGTATATGAAATCATGATTAATATTTCTTGTGTTCTCGTCGTCATTTTCATCTAATAACTTTTCGCCATTAGGAATCATTTATTGTAGCAACTTTGTCAAACCTTCATTCAAATATTCCATGTGTGCTTTTAAACCATTCTTCAAATATTCCATGTTTCCTTTCATTTTTTCTTCTATCCTATCCTTCCAACCTTCCATGTCCATTTTTAAACCATTATTTAAACCATCCATCGTAGCTTCCATTTCATTTTTGGTTACTCTTTGCGAGAGAGAAATTTTTTCACTTGGTATCGTAATTTTGATATATCATGTTGCATTTATTTCTATTCTTCATGTGTCATAATATATTTTTATGGATGGTTACTAGTTGTTTCCATTTTTTTCTTTGAGTCGTTTTGGAATGAAACAATGATATTTATGCTTCACTATGCTCCTTGAATCACTTCAAACTAATTTTTCAAATAGATCTTATGCAATTTTTTTGATAAAAAATACATACCTTTCTCTTTATTTGTGGGAACTCCATATTGAATCTGTTGTATATTTATAATTTTAAATCCCAAAGATTTGAAATTTACTCTTGTAGTAGCCCTCTAATAATTATTTCCAGTGCCATAGGTCAGACCTAATTTGGATTATCCAAGTTAATGCTATGCCCAATATCCCACAATGACCTAATTATGGATAGGTTTAGTAGAGTGAAATTGTAAGGGATTCCATGTGTTACTATTTCGATCTTCGGCTGTGAAACTGAAAAAAAAATAAACTATAGTCCGAGCGATTTCATCCACTTCTTCCAAAATTCAAATCTGATGCCTGAAACGAAAGCTATGATAGGTTTCCCTTGATCACCTATTTGGGATGAAACTTTGGAGCCTACAAAAGCCCTAACTTTCTCAAATCATATCTCCAAAAATATAGCAAACCAAGATCTTAACTCTGTACACAAGGCTCATCACTATTTTCAATCCATGTGGTTTCATTTAGAGTTTCTGAAACTTCATGAAAAGAAAATTATATTGCAAATTCCAAGATGACCTTTTTGAAGAAGAAAAACCCTAGAATCGAAAGCTTTCATACCAAATGTTAAGCAATCAGCTCACAAAATAGAAGAAAAGATAAATCAATGACTTAAAAATTATTCTCTATGAGGGGGAAACCTCCTTTAAATTACATAAATGATCAATTATTGGATGATTCAAATGAAAAAACCTACTTTCTATATATACGAGTCTAAGGGGTCACAATATAATCAGAGTCGACATAACAATAATAATGTAAGGGCACAATAATAACAATAGTGGGCTTCTATGGGGAACAATATTAACAATATGGGGAGTACATCGGTAGAATAATAACAATAAGGGGGATACACTAGCCTTATAGGGACCTAACAAGAAAAGGAAATACAATGCATTTTACAAAGAAATTGAAAATCATACAATTATGTTGGGAAAAATACTGAGGGGGGAGGGGGTGAATCAGTATTTTAAAACTCACTTGAACCTTTCAATTTATTATTCATATTTATGTATATTGTTACAGTCGGTCTGGTCATCCCTCCGTCAGAGATCATTTCTCTTATTGCATTTCATTTTTAGGTGTCTCATTTATTTGCATTCCATTAGGGGCATGCCATAATCTGACGGAAGGGATTTCCCATTCATACCCGTCATGCCTTGTACCTATTGGCTCAGGTCTATCCATCAAATCAATTTTAAAGCCATTTACAGTCCTCTTTTGGTCTCTTGGTCAAAAAGAGTCATTTTGGTCATTAGGTCTAGGGTTTCACAAATTTCAAAGTGTTCAATAATGCCAGTAGGCCAGAGGGAGGTTCAAAACAAGTTTTCATCACAAAATTTCATCGTTACTGTGATTGATCATGACTTTTCTTCAAAACTTCGTTTTGAAGAAAATCGTCATTTTGTACTTTGTAATAAATGTTATGTATATTTTCAATTTTTTTTTTAGTTGTCAGATTCTTCCGGCATAGCCCTGGTCATCCTTTGCCAAGACATGCCACCATCCCTGCAAAAAATCAAAAAAGGGGCCATCATTTCAGTCAAAATTCAGAGGAAACAAGAAAACATAGTTGTATTAAAATGTGAAAAGTGCCAATTTCAAAACATTACAAAAGTGGGCCTCTCCAAAGCAAAAATCAAATCCATCACTATAATATATTTTCATTGTTTGAAACATCCATTGGTATGCCAAGATATCGATTGAAGTCGACTTAAGTTGTGAAAGGGCGAAGCTGTGAGTTTAAGACTGAGACTGTGTGTTTGGAGTGTGCACGGTGCATAGGCTGTGCGGCGCATAGGGCCGATTACCACCGTGTATTTTTGAACCGGCGTAGCGCATCCAGGAGGCGCAACACATTGGGTTTGTGCGCAGCACACAAAGCCTCCACGCGGATTTTTAGCACCGCTCCATAAAATTGTAAATCGACTCAAATCTTTTGCTCCAAGTAAGTGTTTGTGCGCCCTTGCCATTGATTTCAGTTTGTGTTTGCAGCGATTTGGAGAGGAGGTTGTAAGAGTTTGAAGGCCAGAATTTAAACCCTATATTCATATCAAAAACTGCTCCATAGGGTTTATGTTTGAATTTAAAGTCTGCTTGTTGATGCCAATTTGTTCGAACTCCATTCCCCATCACTGTCACACTGTTATCATAGTCCTTTCCCTTTTCTCTTATGTCGCAAAACCAACTATATCCCTTGTTCCCATTTTTCCTATCCCTAAAACCCTACTATTCCCTATCACCCTCCCTTTCCCATATCATTTGCAAAAATACCCAAATCCCAATTCCCCAAAGGTCAAGTGACTCTTAAGTTTCATTTGATAGTCCTCTTTCCCACTGTTTATACTTACCATAGTCCCTCGTTATCCCTTGGGCACACATTTGGAAATTAGAGGCAAACACACCAAACTCTCATTTTCAAGCCAATCAAACATATACTTGTCATACACATTGCAGAATCATGTTAGACACAGATTCGGAATATGAGCAAGACAGTGACTCAACCACTGAGCTTGATGTACCGATAAGGTCGCATAAAAGTGGCAAGCATGTCAGAGAAGAGCCCACTTCCTTGACTCAATTGCAGGCCTGCCTGCTTGCAATGGCATGCTTTCAACAAAAATCATGCTTTCAGTACTGTGAGATGATTGCTTAGACTTAGCATCATCAGGAATTAGTTCGCTTATTTGTCCTACATTTCCGCGATGGTCATGTAAACCTTGCCAGAGTGACCTTCACCTTGACACCAGAAACCATTTCGCAGGCAACCAGGATACCGAACATAGGTGAAGAGTGGAACAAGAGACAACAGCTGGACAGAGCATATTACGAGCCATACATCAGGCCTCGCTATTTGAGGCAGCTCAGCAGGGTATTCCCATTCCGGTTTCTGAAGGAGTCCTATGCGCCATTGATGAAACTCATCATCCGATACTTCAGCTGTGAGGGCCAGTTCTCACGCCTTTATGCATACCACATCAGACTTTTGATGCATTTCACAAGAGTTAGACTGATGAGTATTCCATATTTCATGTGTCTAAACATAGAGCGGATGACTACCCTTGTGCAAAAAAAGACTCCCGAGCAGCAGCATAACAACATTTATCATTATGCGCTCATCAAGATCATTGTAGTGCATCGGCTCGGATTGCAGGGCATTGCATGGGAGGAGTTCATTTCCCGTGACTTCTTTACAGCCCCTCAGCCTCCTCCAGAGATTGTTCATGATGAGGGTGAGCCTTCACATCAGTTTGAGGTCCCCAAGATAGAGCCTATCCGTGTTCCAGTATGTGTTACCTATGAGAGAGGTACCAGAGCCTTATTTGTCGTAGGACAACGAGTACTATCTCCACCCGGGGTGGAAGGAGTCTCGTTACCTTCATAAGCCGTGTGAGTACTATCTCCACTTGGGGTGGAAGGGGTCTCGCCTTCAACATCATCGCAGGTACAGGTTCAGGATAGAGGCAAGAGGCCTATGCATGATGAGGGCCCTTCAAGAGGCCAAGACACTAATTTTACACTCATAGATGTTGATTTGAGCTCTCTTAGCTCAAAGATGATAGAGACCATCCAGGAACAGAAAGTTGAGATCGACACATTGACCGTGAAATTTCAGAGAGATCATTGGGTTATAAACTACTTGGAGCAGCGGAATAAATAATTGGAGGATCAGCAGACGCTCATAGAGTTGCACAAAATCCGTGAAGACCGGGAGTTGGCTCGAAAGAGACACAATGACATGACACCTTTTGAGCGGAATATTTGGCTTGAGAGAGTCAACATTCATCTTGAGAAGCTGTTGTAAAAGGCCAATAGGGACAAAGACATGCTCAGGCACATGAAGAACCACTATTGGGCCCGCACACATGTTTGCAAAGTGAAGATGAAGATCCTGAAAGCGAGTCTAAGGAGGGCACTGAAGCGCCAAAAAAGGCCTGATCGACTTCAAATCTTGGCCGAAGCTTCATTGGCTGAGCATGGCACTTAATGAGGGACCTCCAGTCCAAATTTCAAGGAATTTGGAGAAAATTTTGTCAATTTTTAATTTTTGGTCACAAAACAGATTTTCCTACCCGACGCGTCGCGCCACCTTGCGCGCGCTTATGATTGGGACATCTTCTGGAGGAAAAATTGATATTTTTGGGTTTTTTATGATAAATTATGCATGCTCAGGAATGGCTGAGATATTTCATCAAGTTCTGGGTTTCCTAAAGGGCCAAAAACACCTTGAAAATGGCCTTTCTGCCAATTTTTGCACCAGTAGGAACCAGTTTTGGGAGATTGAAGTTTTGGAGGGGCAAATGAACTGCAAATTGAACAATTCAACTTGGGTTGGATAGCCGCCAGGTAGGGATTTCCAACGAGCTATCATGAGCTCAATTTGGACTTCAGGAAGTGCCTAAAAAACAGGCTCAAAGTGGCACGACGTATTGAGTTTTTGAGCACGGCGCATAGTGAAATTTGGCCTCATTTTCACTTTTCAGCTCAGGAATTCGCCCAGTTTTGACTAGTTTTACTTTTTGATGTAACTATTGATCTATATTGATGTAATTTGATGACTATGATGTAAATTTGGCACATATTTACTTGTTCTATAGGATTCATTCACTAAAAAATGAAAATTAAATGAATGAATCAGTTTCCTACCATATAGAGGCAAGTTGTTTGATTGCCTAGATTTCAGTTCCTAGTTTAGAATTGGTTTAAACAGCTCCTAGAATGATGAGCTCGACCCCTAGAGGCATGGTAAGGGGTTATGATTTCCTATATCATGTATTTTATGAGTCATTTTTAGGGTTGGATACTTGGGAATTGTTTGGCACTCCATTGTACATCACTTCTGCATTTTTGGCTAAGGAAAGACCAGGGTTTTGCAGCACTTGTTGGGATCCTTATGGTTCTGAGTTTTGATGGTGTTTCTTCTTAATGTATTTTTAAGTTCATTAATGTTTATGTGTATCATTTCCCTTCTCTGCTCTTCCTAAATTAAACAAATCAGTGTTAAAGGTGGAATCCAATAGTTTGCTTTGATCTGCCTTTAGTTTTGTTTGATTTTATATGTTTTCTTCAGTTTGGAGAGGATCCTTGAAATCTCTTGCCCTCTTCAGCTCCTCAGCGGTCTAAATCATCCATCTATTCATTTCAAGACATAAAAACCATTTCCTACCGTGCCCCAACTAGAACTCTGCAAAAACTGGGCTTCATCCCCGCACCCAAAATTTCCTTTCCCTTGTTTTAAAAAAAAACCCCAAAAAATCATTTCAAACTCCTTGATCTATATATCTAGCCTAAAATTAGTTTTTATTTCAGTCATGTCAAGCCCCATTAATACATTTGTCCTGAGATTGACCCGGAGAGAGCCCTCTCCTATTCTGGTAGGGCTAGCTACCAGAGTGAGCGTGGTTTGATGTTATCCTGAACTCTGCCTTCTTTCAGCCTGAGGTAGATTTAGGCAATAACATAGTGGTGACCATACTGGGGACAAAATGGTTTTCTTTTTGGTGTTATCTGTTTCATAAGCTACAGACGGAGTCTGAAGTAAGCCAGGTAGCCTTCGAAATGCTATTTCTTTGCATTAGCGGAAGTAGATGAATGCTGCTTCAGTCCATCTCCAGTCTAGCTTGTGAGCGTGATGCTTGACTTGTGAATTACCCCAGTATATCAGATCATTCTGGACTTTCGGTGATTGAGTCTAGAATTTGAATAGGCTGAAAGAGTTTGTTTTTTCCCTTTGATTTTGATCATAATTCCACACTGGCTTCCAGAAGATATACTAGAGCTAATCCAGATCCTGATCTGCCTCCAGTGTATGAGAATCCCAATCTGATCTCAAGAATTCATCGCCGAAAAAGTCCCGTGATTCCTCTCTTTAGATCTCATTCATGTCCTGCTACTTTTGAATACATTGAAGATCTCGATTTTGATGAGAAGTTTGAGTTGTCTTTGTTCGAAACTAAGTTTGAAATTGATCTTGATTCCACTGTCATAGATCCTGATTTTATCAAATACCTTGAGATTGAAAAAGCAAACAAATCCATTGACAGCTGTATTTTGAATATTCAGAACTCTATTGTGGCGACGAACGTCCCTGAATTCATAGAGTCCACTTCTAAAACTCTTGGGCCATCAGTTGTTACATCTGATTCACAGATCCCCACCGAGCCTTCCTTTATTCCTACCATTCTCGTGCAACCATCTATTTCTGATCAGAATTCTGCAACAGTTTCACCTCCATCTCCACCTCATACATCAGTCACTCCTACTCCACCTGTATCCCCGAGACCGGTGAATCCACCAAGAGCTATGGATGCTCGATTTGCACCTCTCGTGTTACCACAAAACCTTGATGCTATGCCTGCAGATTACCAAAGTAAGATCCCATTTTTTGATGGCACTCCTCAAAGTGTGCCTGCTCAGCAGCATATATACAAAATGGGAGATTTCTTCGATCTCCATGAAATTGATGCCGAAAATGTAACCATGAGATTATTTGTGCAAACTTTCAGTGGTGAGGTAAGAAAATGGTTCAGAGCTTTGCAGCCCAGAAGTATTGCTACATTGGCTAAGCTTCAAAGACAATTTTTAGATCGGTGGGAAATAAAGAAATATCAACTCCAGATTACTTCTTAATATACCAATATCAAGCACAATGCTGGTGAGTCTGTCCAAGACTATTGTATCAGATTTAATGCGGTTTATAATGCTATTCCTGATGATTGAAGGCCATCTAGAAAGTTAGCTTTGCTTAATTTCCTAGATGGTTTTGATCCAGAGATGGCTTATTCATTACGAGACAGAGATCCGCCCACTCTAGAGGACATGCAGAAAATTTCCGTGAGTGTTGAGGCCAATTTGAATGATAAGAGAGCTAGATTAAGAGTTGAGAAAAAAGTCTCAATAAAGGAAGAAGCTTCTACATCAGATCAGTTACTCTGAAAGGTGGAAAAAATGTTCGACAGGTTCACACTTGATAAGCCCAAAACGCAGATTTGAAATCCCAAATTCTGTGGTCAGCAACAGCCACAATTCCGGGTTAAACAACGAGAGCAGCGTGCACAAGAACCAGCAGTCTAGCAGCAAGTAAAGACACCTCTTCAACATAATTTTGTTGGCCAGGATTTAGATGATGAAGATTATGTAGTGGGGGAGGATAATCACTTCTTTACTCATGATGATTTTCCCATTTATATCACTGAAGATGAGGAGTATACAGAAAGTTCAGCTGTCCAAAGAGATTTTATTTTATTTTGGCCAATGATGCAGCCCTTGAAGAAGAATCAGATGAGTATCAGAGAGGTTATATGAATGCTTTGTCCACCCAACAGAAGCAATATTCACTTATAAGTAGAGATGTGCCTATCAACCCAATCCAAAAGAGAAAGGAAGTTTCAGCACTGAAGAATGATTCACCCGTGGCACAAAAGAAGGAAAAAGAGATAGTTGATCCTGCTGCCAGCAAGTCATCATCAACAGAAAAATCAAATCAGCCAATTGCATTGAGGGAGAAGGCTGAAAATAAAGATGTTCTAGCCAAAGAGATTGAAAAGACTTCATATTTTAGTTTGGAGAATGCAATTTCTAAATTGAAGGTATCCATTCCCTTGACTGAAATAATGAAGAAAAACAGTTATAGAGGTCAATTCTCTAGAATTTTGAATTTTGATCCAACATCTGATATGGTGAATATCGCAGATGATCAACCTGAGTTGATATTTGGACCAGTTTTAGATGGTGAGTCTCCAAATAGCGAAGTGCCTCCTTTCTATATCAGTTTAAGATTGCATGAGTTTGTGTTACATAATGCCATGTTTGATTCCGGTGCTTCCCATAATCTTATGCCGAGAGCAATCATGGAGAAGTTGGGTTTGGACATCACAAGGAAGTACCATGATCTTTATTCATTTGATTCTAGCAGAGTGAGATGTATTGGGCTCATTAAGGACTTAGTTGTAAGTTTGGATCAGATTCCTGCAAAGAATGTTTTGATGGATGTTGTTGTGGCAGACATCCCTCCGAGATTTGGTATGCTACTTTCCAGATCTTGGGGAGAAAAATTGAAAGGAACATTACAACCATATTTCTCCTATGCAACTATTCCCGTGTTTGGCCAAATCAGAAAGTTGTATCGGGAACAAAAAATGAAGTATATGATTACAACCAAGGAGAAACCGGTTAATCACCCTATTAATTATGTACATACAGATTTAGAATCTTTTGTTTTGTTTGCCGATAGTTTCAATGATGTAGATAGTCAGTTATTTCAAGCAGAGGATATTCCAGAGATTACCGAAAATTTCAGAGAAGTTTTGTAGAAAGAAAGGAAAAAACCGGAAAGCACAGTTGAGCAATCAGCTAAAGATAGTGGACAACAAGCAGAAAAAACAGATCTAGCACAATTTCAGCACTTGGAAGATGATGAAAATGGCCTATGGACCATGGATTTCGATGGTGCAGTGAGGAGTGATGGTGCTGGAATTGGTATTTGAGTACGCAGTCCTTTTTCCGCTCTAGACAAGGTACCGAGCAATGAACGAGTGTGTTCTTACAAGCTAGCATTTGATTTTTCGAACAATGAGGTTGAGTATGAAGCTCTGATTGCTGGCCTAAAGATTCTTAGAAAGCTGAATGCTAAGAGAATTTTAGTCTATGGTGACTCCTAATTGGTGATTAAACAAGTAAACGGTGAATACCAAACGAAACATCCTCAGATGCGTGCTTACCGAAATGTTATTCTTGATATTTTGAAGTTGTTTTCAGATTACACCTTGACTTGTATTCCTCGCATTCAAAATGGAATTGCAGATGCACTTGATAAGGCAGCAAGTAATTTGAATATCCCAATGAACTTAAGTAATACGTTCGAAATCCATGTGAAGCACCATCCTACCGTCATGGATAATCAAATATGTTAGCAAGTTTTCCAAGATGATGATGAGATTAATGAATTTCTGCAAAACAAAGGTAAGTTCAAAGATACCTCAATTGATGTGGAAAATGATGATGATGAAGCTGATGTGCAAGTCAATCAAATGGAATTATTGCAGCTGAAAGATAACGTTATTCCTAAAGGCTTGATACCTTTAGAAGAGCTCTTTGATCAGGATGATGTTGCTAAAAAACCAACCTTGCGGCCAACTGAAAAGGGAGTTGAAGAGGTAAACATTGGATTAGCTGAGAATCCAAAGTTGGTGAAATTTTCAAAAGCATTGCCACCAGAGGTAAAAGCAAAGTATATCATTCTATTGTCATATTTTTCTGATGTGTTTGCGTGGGATTATTCAGACTTGAAGACGTATGATACCAATATAATTCAACACACTATCCCAATCAAGCCTAGTCAGAAGCCTTTCAGATAGAAGTTGAGAAGAATCAATCTGCAGTTGCTGCCATCAATTGAGAAGGAGGTTAATTGATTGTAAAAATATGGAATCATTGTTCCCATCATATTCTCTGATTGGATTTCCAATTTGGTGCCCGTTCGCAAAAAGACAGGTGAGATCCGTTTGTGTATTGATTTCAGAAATTTGAACAAGGTGTCATTGAAGGACAATTATCCATTTCCTAAGATGGATCATATACTTCAACGAGTATTTGGAGCATATCGTATGTCACTAATCGATGGTTATTCTAGATATAACCAAATTCTGGTCCATGAGGACGATCGAGACAAAACAGCGTTCACCACTCCATGGGGGACATTCCACTATGCCAAGATGCCTTTTGGTTTAAAGAATGCCGGTGCGACATTTCAGCGGACGATGTACATGGCCTTTGCGAATGAGAAGGATTTTTTTCTTGTTATATACCTCGATGATTTGACGGTATTTTCCAATTTCGATGAAGAGCATATGTATCACTTGAGAGTTGTCTTTCAAAAGTGCAGAAAATATGGTGTGTCACTTAATCCGAAGAAAAGCTTGTTTGCCATGGATGAAGGCAAATTTCTTGGTCACATTATTTCAAAAGATGGCATTTGTATTGATCCAACACGTGTGGAAGCAATTCAGCAAATTGAACCTCCCCAGAACAAGAAGGAAATTCAGTCTTTTAATGGTAAGATGAAATTTTTACGCCGCTTTGTACCTAACCCTGCTGAACATATAAGAGAGATTACAAATATTCTTAAGAAGGACAGCCAAGTGAAATGGACTGAAGAGGCTGTAAAGTATTTTAATTTGGTGAAGTTGGCACTATCTTCAGCACCGGTTTTGATCATCCCGGATTACACCCAAGACTTCATTTTTTTTTCATTTTCTTTGGAGCATACCATGGCAGCTGTGTTAATGCAGAAAAGAGATGAGCATGAGAAGCCAATTTCCTTTTTCAGTTGAACTATAAGAGATGCAGCCATGAAATATAACATCATTGAGAAGCAAGCTCTTGCACTTGTAAAAGCATTGAAAGATTTCCGGGTATACATTCTGCATTCCCATATTTTGGCTTATGTTCCTGACACTGGCATGAAAGATGTTCTAGTAAAAACTGATCCGGAAGGATGACGAGGGAAGTGGATTGCAGCATTGTTGGAGTATGATGTAGAGATAAAGCCCACGAAACTTATCAAAGGACAGGGGTTGGCGAAGCTTATGGCAGAATCGAATTTGCATGCTTTAGACATAAATATGATCGCTGCTATGTCTGATGAGGATGAGGAAAATTCACCATTTCAGGTATCGGAAATGTTTTTTGTTTCTCCGTGGTATTAAGATATTGTTTATGTACTTCAAAGTTTGTCACCACCACCCGGCATGACTAGAAACAAATGTAGAACTCTGAAATTAAAGGCTGCAATATTTTGTATTTTGAATTCTGCACTTTATTGGAAAGATCCTGGAGGTATTTTGTTGAATTTTTTGGTGGAAGAAGAAGCGAAACAAGTCATGGAGGATTTCCATAAAGGAGACTGTGGGGGTCACCTTTTTTGGAAAACTACGGCCAATAATATTTTGAGAGAGCTAAATAATATTGGCCCACACTTTTTGCTGATGTATATAAGACTGTCAAAAGCTATCAGGAATGTCAAATTTTCGAAGGAAGGCAGAAAATACAGCCATTGCCACTTAAGCCTATTGAGGTAAGCGCCCCTTTTCAGCAGTGGGGTTTGGATTTCATTGGGGAGATCCATCCTCCTTCTTCAGCTCAACACAAGTGGATCCTCATGGCGACAGATTATTTCACGAAATGGATTGAAGAAATTCCCACCAGACAAGCTACGGATGCGACAATAATTTCATTTCTTGAGAATAACATTTTGTCTCATTTTGGTTGCCCGAATAAGATAATCACTGATAACGCAGCAGATTTCAAATCAAAAAGGATGGTTGAGTTTTGTAACAAGTATCACATCACTTTGGGACACTCAATCGCTTATCATCTGCAAGGCAACGGATTGGTAGAGTCTTCCAACAAATATTTGGTCAACATCATTAAAAAGTTGCTAGAAATCAATAAGAAAGGTTGGCACAAGAAGTTAGTAAATGCACTTTGGGCTTATCGGGTAAGTCAGAAGAAATCCATTGGTATGTCCCCCTTTGAGTTGGTATATGGAGTAGACACGGTGTTTCCTGCCTCTCTTGCAGTTCCGGTGGTCAAACGTTTGCAAAAAGCGGGCAGTGAAGAAGATCACATGCAGAGAAGACTAAATCAGATGATTCATTTTCAGCAAACGAGAGAATAAGTTTTTCAAAACACCTTCAAGTTGTAGGAGAGAATTAAGAAAATCTATGACAGAAAAGCGAAGGTGGACAAATTCCAATTGGACGAAGTGGTGCTGAAGTGGGATGCAAGGAATGAGGAAAAGGGCAAGCACGGTAAGTTTGAAAATATCTGGAAAGGTCCCTTTAATATTGATGCATATCGTGGTCAGAATGCCTTTCTTTTGAAGCAGATGAATGGGGAAGATTGTCTAGGAGGGTCGGTCAATGGTCAGCTGCTCAAGCGGTATCATTTCTGAGTTGTTTCTAATGTTTACATTGTCACTGTATATACCATTTTATTTCAGTTTCATTTCAAGGGTGTGCTGTGATCTTTTCTTCAGTCTGGGGCTCGAAGTGAAGGCTATAATTCTGAAGAAGGATCCTAGTTTTGGTTTCAGTTTGTCGAGTGATGTTTTCAGTCCTTTTGGTTTCCAAATTTAGTCGGTTTAAGTCAAGTTTCAGTCAATAAATTGAGTCAAAGGTCTTATGTTGTTTGTCAAAATAATGACTCCATAGCCCAATGGACGAAGGCACTGTCTATCTCTCCTAGAGATCTGCTGTTCTTGGCACCTCCCAGGAGCTACCATCCCCATTGGAGCCAATGTTAGAGTCGGTCTGGTCATCCCTCCGTCAGAGATCATTTCTCTTATTGCATTTCATTTTTAGGTGTCTCATTTATTTTCATTCCATTAGGGGCATGCCATAATCTGACGGAAGGGCTTTCTCAGTCATACCCCTCATGCCTTGTACCTATTGGCTCAGGTTTATCCATCAAATCAATTTTAAAGCCATTTACAGTCGTGTTTTGGTCTCTTGGTCAAAAAGAGTCATTTTGGTCATTAGGTCTAGGGTTTCGCAAATTTCAAAGTGTTCAATAATTCCAGCAGGCCAGAGGGAGGTTCAAAAAAAATTTTCATCGCAAAATTTCATCGTTACTGTGATTGATCATGACTTTTCTTCAAAACTCTGTTTTGAAGAAAATCGTCATTTTGTACTTTGTAATAAATGTTATGTATATTATCAATTTTTTTTTTTAGTTGTCAGATTCTTCTGGCACAGCCCTGGTCATCCTTTGCCAAGACATTCCACCATCCTTGCAAAAAATCAACAAAGGAGCCATCATTTCAGTCAAAAGTCAGAGGAAACAAGAAAACAGAGTTGTATTAAAATGTGAAAAGTGCCAATTTCAGAACATTAAAAAAGTGGGTCTTTGCAAAGCAAAAATCAAATCCATCACTATAAGATATTTTCATTGTTTGAAACATCCATTGGTATTCCAAGAGATCGATTGAAGTCGACTTAAGTTGTGAAAGGGCGAAGCTGTGAGTTTAAGACTGAGACTGTGTGTTTGGAGTGCGCGCGGCGCATTGGGAGAAGGCGCAGCGCACATAGGCTATGCGGCTCATAGGGCTGATTATCACCGTGTATTTTTCAACTGGTGTGGCACATCCAGGACGCGCGGCGCACTGGGTTTGTGCGCGACGCATAGAGCCTCCACACGGCTTTTTACCACCGCTCCATCAAATTGTAAATCGACTCAAATCTTTTTCTCCAAGTAAGTGTTTGTGCACCCTTGCCATTGATTTCATTTTGTGTTTTCTGCGATTTGGAGAGGAGGTTGTAAGAGTTTGAAGGCCAAAATTTAAACCCTATATTCATATCAAAAACTGCTCCATAGGGTTTATGTTTGAAATTTAAAGTCTACTTGTTGATGCCAATTTGTTCGAACTCCATTCCCCATCACTGTCACACTATTATCACAGTCCTTTCCCTTTTCTCTTATGTCCCAAAACCAACTATATCCCTTGTTCCCATTTTTCCTATCCCTCAAACCCTACTATTCCCTATCACCCTCCCTTTCCCATATCATTTGCAAAAATACCCAAATCCCAATTCCCCAAAGGTCAAGTGACTATTCTCACATGTTAAGTTTCATTTGAAAGTCCTCTTTCCCACTGTTTATACTTACCACAGTCCCTCATTATCCCTTGGGCACACATTTGGAAATTAGAGGCAAACACACCAAACTCTCATTTTCAAACCAATCAAACATATACTTGTCATACACATTGCAGCATCATGTCAGACACAGATTCAGAATATGAGCAAGACATTGACTCAACCACTGAGCTTGATGTACCGAGAAGGCCGCATAAAAGTGGCAAGCATGTCAGAGAAGAGCCCACTTCCATGACTCAATTTCAGGCCTTCCCGCTTGCAATGGCATGATTTCAGCAACAATCATGCTTTTAGTACTGTGAGATGATTGATCAAACTCAGCATCATCAGGAATTAGTGTTGAGCCCCAAGATTTTTCTTTCTTCCATCATAATTCACTCCATTTTATTTTTTCCATTGTTATCCCAGGCTCAAATGATCAATGAAATTAGTTAAAATTTCTTTAAGAATGAATATCATGGCTAACTTGCTAAGTTTTGTGATTTTGTCATTGTAATACATTTTGAACTGAAACTAGCTATAGAATGCAGACATTACGTAGCTAGTTGCCAATTCTGCAGCTGTCTTCACATTCAAGCATGTTCTAGGTGTCCTCTCAGGAAAAACCACACATGGGTGTATTCCACATCATGTCCTCAGCGTTTTTTTCTCACCATGAAGATTGAACGGAATTCTGGACGTGGTTTTGTACGTGGGAACTCACACAAGGAGACAGACTTCTAATAGGACAAGGACAGTCCAGATGTCCTTTGTCATTTTACGCTGCCACCTTTAGAGTTATAGTCCGATTTTGATATGAAAAGACAATGATCCCCATGTATCTCAAGTTCTATTACGAAGATTTGATATAAATGTAACTCGCGAAACCAAGAGACAAGTTCTAGATTTTGATTGGATTTCGTGGATTGACTGTTATATTTCTGAAGACTGAGAATACTCTGTTTTAATCTATTTTCCTTTAATGAATAAGAAAAAATTTCTTTGAATGCGTTGAGTTGATCTTGAGCTATATTCCGTGCTACTCTCGTGGTAGAGGGCCCCTGCCTCCTGAGCAGCTTTACTTTTGCAATTTAGATAAGTATCTTAGTTCGTTTTCAAATACTTTTCAATTTTACGTTCATATTTAGTTTCATTAATCATTATGGCTATACTTTTTCTAAGAAACTCTTCCAAAAGATCATTACAATGAATAATAAATGGCTGTAGTGTTATAGATTTTATTCGCAATTCCTTTCGTTCATTATCACAGTTAAACTTACTCTAGTAAACTCTTCCAAGATATCATTATGATGACTAAGGCATAATTGTGGTACTGTAGGTTTCAGTTGCTTGTTTACACTAAGTATCATAGCTAATCTTACTCTTAAAAAGCTCTTCTAAAACATCATAACAATGAGTAGGAAATAGTTGTGATGTATTAGTTTTTAATTGTATTTGCTTTCAGTTTTTATGTTTGTATTCAATTGCATTGAGTTGTACAACCAGTATTATTCTAACAAGCTCTTTCAAAATACCATTCATGATGAATGAAATAGGCTGTGGAATCCCATAGATTAATTGCATGACAACTTAGTTAGAGCACTCCGGAGGAAAATTGCATTTATTTCATGCTCTATTATTTCATTTCAAGTTTGATAATGGCTTTTTAGTTTAGCACTGTTCACTGTAGACTAGTAGCACCCTAGTTCAGTTCTAGCTTAGCTCACTGTATTTACATTCCAAGTTTAGTTGCCATCCATTGCATTTTAAATTGCATTAGTTGTTAAACTTACATACCACGGTCTTCATTATTTACAAAATTTCTTTTGTTCCAAACCTATATTAACTCATAATCATCTAGACAGAAGATAGTATCATTCTAAGGCCTGGAGTATTTACCATTTCACAAACAAGCCTTTCCTCAAAGACTATTCTAAAAGGAAATCTATAACTTTTGAGTGAGGTTTAGTGGTGTTAAACTAAGTTGCAGAATAGAATTAGGAGCTAGTTTTAGAGTAGAGATCTTATGATGTTACAAATGTTCTTTTCCAAATATGTTTCAACAAACCTTTAATCATGGATGAGATGTTGTATCATTACAAGTTGATTGTTTAATTGTTTAGTTAAGAGAACTTCATTTACACTTAACTGCCCATTTCTCAAGCTCTTCCAAAACATCTTTAATGAATGAATTGGACAGGTTAAGCTCATGTTGTGATTTATTTTCTTGAAGTCATTATCAAGCTTTGTATTTTGCTAAGTCATAGTTTAGGTTTAGTTCTGTTTCAGTATTTGCATTTGTCATTTGTCATCCATGATTTAGGCTTCACTCTGTTTTTTTAACCAGTAGCTTCTTTCCACCAGCATTTAGTTCTTTCCCTTGTGAACATAAAACTATAAAAAAAAAAAAAAACCCAAAAACATCATAAAACACTAGACACAACGCAGTAAGAAACAAACACCTAGGCACATATAGTGCACCACACTTCAACAGTTTACCAACCCTGGTTGACAATTAAATGAACTCAATTTAGGAGACTAGGTTGAGCACAAACATTTTGGCGCTGTTGCCGGGGAAGTGTAACTAGGTAGCCTTGTTTCTTAACTCCCAAAAACAATGATATGCGTAGAGAGAGAGACTGAAGGGGTAGATTCATAAGAAGCAGAAGCAGAAGTTTGATTCCTAGAACACCACTTGTTTCACCTTGACCAAGAGCTAGTACACCTTCAACTCAGACCCACATTCCATCCTTTACTGATCCTAGACTTATAGAAGACTTAAGATGAGATATTCCATTAGAGGGACCTTCCACTTCATCCACTGAACCTGTCTTAGAAGAAGATTCAAGGACTCCTGTTAGGGACACAAACTTTCCCACTTCCATAGAAGAATAAACCATGGCAGAAGAAGGGGGAGGAGGAGCCTTTAATGGAGAACACACATTATTTGGAGGGGGTAGAGGTAGAGGTAGAGGAGAAGGAGGTAGAGGTGTAGAAGGAGAAGGAGGTAGAAGAAGAGGTAGAAGAGAAATAGGAAGCTCTTTTGGGTTTCCTATAGTAGATGAAGAAACCAATACAACCATGAGAAATATTTCACCCACAGTCCTTCCAAACTTATATGGACTTAAAACTGAAGATCCCGAAACCTTCCTATTTGAATTTGAAGTCCTATGTATAACTTATGACTACTTACAAGATGCTCAAAAACTTAAACTATTTCCTTCAACGTTGAAAGGAGCAACATTGAAGTGGTTTATGAGTTTGATTAACAGTTCTATTAGGACATGGGAAGACATGAAACAATAATTTCTAGAGAGGTATTTGGATTATTGTATGCCATTCAATCATAAGGAGGAAGTGTTTAAGATGTTACAAAAAGAATATGAAAACTTGGAAGATTTGTTGGAGAGATTTCATTACAACATCAAAAGAGCAAAAATGGAAAACTTAGATCAAGACACCTTAAAAGCTCTTTTGTTGAAAAAAATTAGGGATGAATGGTTGGATATTCTTAACATGATGGGAAAAGGGGATATATCACAGCTCACATTACTTGAAATATCTAAGTTATGTATCAACCTTTCAAGAGGGAAATCTAAAACTGTAAGAGGTCCAAGAGATCCTGCTCTTGCAAGGGAAAGTAAGTCTGCTTCTGGGACAGTAAGTAGAGCAGAAATAGGACATATGCTTGATGATTTCAAATCTGACATCTTAGGGAGTCTTAGTGAACAAATAGACACCCTTAAGTTACAAAACAAGAAAAAAGCTGAATCTGATGCCTTAGCAATCTTTTGTCCCAAATGTAGAAATAAACATGCCTTGAGAGAGTGCCCTTTGGATGCAAAAGTTATAGAGACCTGTGTCATTTGTTCTGAAAAACATGAGACCAAGAATTTTCCTTCCCTTCCTGGTCTATCTTTCAAGAGGGAACTCCTACAGATTCCATAGAATCTCTCAATTTTGTCTCTAGAAGGCCTTGGCAAGGACCTCAAACACAAGGATTCCATGATCAAATGTATAACCAACCTCCACCAAATTGGAATTCTTGGCAGCAACCTTGGCCTCAATTTCAAAATAAATTTCAAGCTTGGGCACAAGGAGCACAAAGCCCCTATGAAAGATACTCTCAGTACTATCAGTATCCACCATCCTATCCACCATACCCACATTTTTCTCCTCAAAATCCTCAACAAAATTTTCAACAAAATCCTCAACAACATCATCAGAACTTACCACATCAAAATCAACCACTTCCATTACCATTTCCTCAAAAATAAAATCAGTTACCTGCTCAACCCAAACCAAACCCCAACAATAAAAATCCTCAGAACACATACATGATAGAAGGCCAACAGTTTCCAACTTATTTAATTACTCCTTTAGACCTTAGTGATGTTCAACTTAGGTCTGGAAGAATACTTGAAAAGAGGAAACCTTCTATGATCATACAAGAACAAGATAACTCTGAGGAAGACTCTCTACGGGTGAATAAAAGTCTTGAGGAAGACACATCTTTTCAAGACCCAAACACTGAAAAATTAAAGCAAAAAGATCCAATAATTTCAACTCCTGTATTAGAGCAACCATCCACATCTACTTCTATACCTCCCTTTCCAGAAATATTACAAATTGATAGAGGTGTAGAAAAACAAATTATGGTGCCTAATTATGATTTCCTAGATGAGCCGAGAAATGTTTGCATTAAAATTCCATTATTACAATCCATCAAGGAAATTCCAATTTTAGCCAAAACAATAAAGGAGTTGAGCATGAAGAAAACAAGAAAAAGAATAAGAGAAACAAAGAAAATTCAACTGGCAAGAAAAATAGCAGACATTATGATGGGCAAGATTGCTATTCCAAAGTATCTTGACCCAGGAAATCCAGTTGTTAAAATTCACATCAATGGAATTGAAATCCAAAACACACTCATTGATTTAGGAGCAGCAATCAATATTATGAGTAGACAAATCATGGATAAACTGAAACTTCCTAATCTTCTCTTTACACCCACATTATTACAATTAGCATACAGATCTGTGATCAAACCTGATGGGGTAATAGAAGACATTCCAGTGTCCCTAGATTATTGGGAGTACCCTGTGGATTTCATGATCCTAACTCCTAAGAATAATCTAGGAGGGCATCCTGTTATATTAGGAAGACCATGGTTGGCTACAGCTGATGCTTTCATTAGTTGTAGATCCGGTGATATGTACGTCTCTGATGGTAGTTCAACTAAGAAATTCACTTTGTATCATCCAGCTAGGACAATTACAGATTTAGATGATACTCAATGGATAGAGGAAGAAGAATACTTACAACCTCTCTTCACAATTTCAGAAATTAGTGAAGATAGTCAAATTCTGAATACTATAGAAAACTTTGAATCCTCTTCAGAATACAAACATGAACCATTTCAAGAAGGATCCAACATTGAGATTTTTTCATCAAGACAGATGTCTCTTCATTATATGGATAAATTTGGCAGCTCTACAAGTGAGATATTTCCAGGTAAAACATTGAACATAAACAAGAACCTAGAAAAATCTCAACAAGAAGAGTTAGTCAAGATATTACAGAGACATTCTTCTGCATATGCATGGGAGTACACTGACATGAAAGGGATAAGCCCCAGGACTTGCACTCATCACATCTATATAGAGGAAAATTGTAAACCAATCAGACAACCTCAAAGACAGATGAATCAAAATCTTAGGGATATTGTTAAAGAAGAATTGCAAAAATTGTTAAATGTCAACTTCTTCTATCCCATTTCAGATAGTCAGTGGGTTTATCCTTTGGTAATTGTGCCAAAGAAAAATGGTAAATGGAGGGTATGTATTGACTACCAGGAATTAAACAAAGCTACTCTTAAAGACCATTTTCCCTTACCTTTCATAGATCAAGTGTTAGATACATTAGCTGGAAAAAAGTACTTCTCATTCCTAGATGGGTTTAGTGGTTACAAGCAAATCCAGGTAGCACTTGAAGATCAAGACAAAACCACATTTACCTGTCCTTGGGGTACCTATGCTTACCAAGTATTTCCATTTGGAATATGCAATGCACCTGCAACATTCCAAAGGGCAGTATTAGGATTTTTTTCAGATCTAATACATGATTTTGTAGAGGTATATATGGATGATTTCACAGTTTATGGAAACACATTTGAAGAAGCCTTAGCAAACTTGGAAAAAGTTTTAAAGAGATGTCAAGAAGCAAATCTTTCACATAGTCATGAGAAATGTTTCATGATGTATACTGAAGGTATTGTTTTGGGGCATCACATTTCAGGGGATGGGATTAGAGTTGATGAGTCAAAAGTTGAAGTCATCTCTAACTTATCTATTCCAAGTTGTCAAAAATATGTTATGAGTTTTCTAGGATTTACAGGATATTATCGGAGGTTTATAGAAAACTTGACCAAGATAGCGTCTCCACTCTTCAAATTACTTACCCAAGACTTTAAATTCAAGTGGAATTATGATTGCTAGTTAGCCTTTGAGACCCTAAAAACAAAAATTTCTGAAGCACCTATTTTAAGGGGACCTAACTGGAAGTTACCTTTTCATATCTCAACAAATGCCTCTGATACAGCTCTAGGAGTAGTATTGGGACAAAAAGACCTGATTCCTTATGCCATCTACTATACCAGTAAAAATTTGACTCATGCAGAGTTAAATTATACTATAACTGAAAAAGATTTTTTAGTTGTTGTTCATGCCATAAACAAATTCAAACACTATATAACATGCTATGAAACTTTTGTTCACACTGATCATTCTGCAATTAGATACTTAATGAACAAATCAATTACTAATGGCAGAGTCATAAGATGGTTATTTCTTTTACAAGAACTCAACATTACCATTCTAGATAGGCCTATAAAACAAAACACAGTAGCTAATTTCCTATCTAGACTCCAAAAAATAAAAGATGACACTCCAGTTGAAGATCAATTTCCTGATGAATATCTTTTTGCAATTTCTACTCAAAATCCTTGGTTTACTGACATTGCTAATTATTTAGTTTCAGGAAAATTTCCTTCAATAATGAATGCAAGAGATAAAAGAAAAATCATTTATGACAGTGCAAAATATTCATGGGTTGATAATGAGTTGTACAAGACAGGTCCAGATTTTATCATTAGGAGATGTGTTCGGGAAGATGAGATGCCTGAGATTCTCAAAGCATGTCATGATGAACCTTGTGGCGGACACTTTGCTGATAAGAGGACAGCCTATAAGATCCTTCATTTAGGATATTAGTGGCCATCCTTGTTTAAAGATTCTAAAGAGTATGTCAAAAGGTGTGACAGTTGCCAAAGGGTAGGGAAACCTTCTCCTTCAAGTGAGATTCCATTACAACCTCAGGTAGATATTGAACCTTTTAAAAAATGGGCTTTGGATTTTGTAGGACCCATTAGTCCTCCATCAAGACAAAATAGATATATATTAGTTTGCACTGATTATGTTACCAAATGGGTAGAGGCCAAGCCATTACTTTTTTCTAATGAAGCATTTGTAGTTAATTTTATTTTTGAGGATATTTTTACTCGTTTTGGTGTCCCAAGGGAAATTGTTACAGATCAAGGAGCTCAATTTACATCAAGGCTAGTGGAACAAATGATGGAGAGGTACAAAATTAGGCATAGAAAATCTACTCCTTATCATCCACAAGCAAATGGTCAAGTGGAATCTACTAATAAGGTCATTGAAGGAATCCTAACAAATACTGTTCATTTACATAGAAGAGATTGGGTAGATAGGCTTCCTGAAGCCTTATGGGCCTATAGAACTACATGGATAAACACAATAGGCCATACTCCTTATGAACTTGTTTATGGAAAGCAAGTTTTGTTTCCCATAGAGTTCCAGATTCAAACTTTCAAAATGGCAGTTCAGCTAGGACTTGATTTAACGGAGGCACAAAAGCACAGATTGGAGAAGATTAATGAATTGGATGAGATCAGACAAGATGCAGTTCAGAAAACAAGTCTAGTCCAATAGCGAAGGACTAGATGGCATGACAAGTACATAAAAGAGAATAAGTTCTAAGAAGGTGACTGGGCTCTCTTGTTTGATTCAAAATTCAAGGATTTTCAAGGTAAATTTCAAACACATTGGCTTGGGCCATATGAAATTGTTAAAATTTTTTACAATGGAGCAGTAAAAATCAAGACAATAGATGAAGAAGAGGTCACGTTTCTTGTGAATGGTCATAGATTGAAGATGTATCACAAACCACTCTCAAGAGAAGAATTTGTCAAGAAGTTCCAAGAAAACAGTAATGTGAAGTTAATGAAGAAGAATCTTTCTTCTTCATCAACTTGAATGAATTTTTTGAAGTCATTTCTTTGAAAAATATAAATAAATAAATAAAGTATAAACATGAAAACCAATCACTGATTGGCATGTTTATACAAAAAAGATACGGTGAAAATCAGAGTTTTTCTGACACTCTAACTTTTCCATTTTGTTTCTGCAAGCAGCTGTTACAAAATCATAAGTTCAAATCCATTTCACTTATGATCCATCTCATTTCATTTCATTCCATTTACTTATCCATCCATACTCCATTTCATTCATTCATTCATACTTCACTTCATTCCATATTTCATTCATCTCATTCCATACTTCATCCACCTCATTTCCATAACAAAATTTAAAGTTTGATGTATTTCTGCAATTGAATAACACATGTCATGAATTGCAGGCCATTTCTTATACGTTTCCACTCCATTTCATAAATTGTAATCCATCCCACTCCATTATTCACTTCATACATATCCCATTATACCATATTTCATCATCTATCTTCACTCATTCCATATAATATTCCACTTATATTCCAAACCACTCCATTCCATGATTAAAGTTCTCTATAGGTACATTTTGCAGCTAAACAGATATTCTGCAGCTAATCAGACTTTTCGCAGCCAGACAGTCATTCCGCAGCTACAGATCCTGAAGGCACTGATCAGCAGACATTTGAATTGCAACAATATGATCCTGTATATCCATGAACAAGAAAAATCAAGAAATATTATGAAGACTCACAAAGTAATGATTTCCAGAGGGGAACAAAGCATATAAAGACCACAAAAAGCAGATGAAAAGCAAAGGTAAAAATTTCTGATTATAATGGAATATCATGAAAAACTTTAGTATATTCTAGTTATGAATCATTCAAAAATTTGTTTTGATTATTTTTATTGATCATGCCAAATATACCCTCCGCAAAACTTTGGATAAAAATCCTTCATTTCAAATCCTATACCCGATCATCATTTAAAAATATAGGTAGTTAAAATGCCGAAGTGATTGATTTTCTCACATCACCCAGCCAAATCATTTAATGATGATTTTTGAATCCGTTGCAAAATATCTCCGCAGTCTTTTCACTCATTGATTTGTTTTCTTCACTTCACTTCATTAACTCGTTCCGTAACCACTCCCTATTTCTCCATCCCGTAGCCAACCCTTCATCATTTCATTCTGTAAAACAGAGGTATCTCTATCACCGTGAGCAGAGGTATATTAGTTTGAAATTTGAAGCCATTGTCACCGTGAAGCAGAGGTATATCAGTTTGACGATTGAAGCACTGTCACCGTGAAGCAAAGCAGTATTAATTTTAAGGTTGAAGTCGTTGTCTCCATAAGTAGAAAAAGTACTAATCTGAAGATTGAAGAAGAAATTATGGGCCTCATCGTGAGAACTCAACTAGTGGGCACAAAATACCCGGAAGGATACCCTCAAAGCAGAGAAATGTTGCAACAAGAAGGATGGCTGCAATTCCTTGAAAAATTTAATGGCTTCCACAAATGATGCAGGAGCATTAGGCACTAGCCAACAATGTAGGAGTTTTGTCCACATGTTGTGGCTAGGAGGGTTGAAAAACAGTCAAATTGCTACGGCTAGGTGTATTCACCTTAGTTGATTTTATTATTATTTCAGTTGGAGCCGTAGAAGTTGAATAGCCATTTAGTCTAGCTGTCAGAGTCCAGTTAGTCGAATTGTTCTAATTAGACTGTTGAATTCTAGAACGGTCCTCACAGAGAAACTGAAGAGTCATGAGATTTTGTATATAAATGTATGCTTCCAATGTAAGAAGGGAGAGAGGACAGAAGAAAGGTTTCTACAATAAATTATGTGTTGTGCAATTGCTTCCGACTGAGTGAATTATGTTCCCATTTGATTATCAATTTGTCTCGAATTGGTATTTCTGAGTAAATTTGTTTAATCGTGAAGCGATTGTAGCCTGTGCATATATAATATTTCCCTACAGTTCCTTCCCTCTATGTAATGTGTCTCTTAAAGGTTCAAATGGTCTTTGTGTATTAAATCCCAACCACAGCGCATGCGTCATGGACTTTGTTCATGGGTGGAATTCCCACTAACGCGAGATAACCTGTCTATTTGTAACTAAATTCCTCCACTGAAGAATTAAACCGGTTAACACACGGAGAATAGCCAAATATAGCACAACCCGATACATTAAACGAGGCAAGTACTGTAGAAAACCAGAGTGGAATTATAACGGTGGATTTCTCCCATTCCGCACCACCTTTGGCACGAAGGCGGTATCACTGGGTTGTGGAGAGATTCCACTGAGAGGATGACACGTGGTGGATGGGACGTCCCACAAAACCACCATTTCGCGTGTTAAAGGACTGTCGTGGACACGCAGTGGAATCTATACAGGCCATTGATCTCAGAGTAGGCCATCGGACAGCCCTCGCGTGACGGAGATGCACGATAATTAACCAAGGTACGACGCCGTTGTTGATTGGTTCACTAGGCTAAGGTGGTTGGACCCACATATTATTACAAAGGTTATTGTTATAAATCATTGATATATTATTCCGTCGGCTCATAATAATAATACATTAAAAGGAGTGAAAGTTTATTATAGAGTGAATATATAGTGTAATATATATATATATAAGCCGGGACTGCAATATAATATTATAAAAGCTACCAATTATGTTTATTTATCAATTTTCCCAAAATTGATGAATAACATTGCCAAGGAATAAAAGGGGACCACGGGGAGACAAAGAACGAGGGCATCGAATAAGGGGAGAGTTTGACTTTCAGCGGAGTGACTGCGTCATTTGTGGTATCAGAGCTAGTGGACGTTGTTTTGCTGACATGGCAATCCGAGTTGGTAGAGGTGCTGGCAGGAGAAGACCTGTTGCCAATGCTGAGGTGTTGGGAATGTTGCAGAGGGTCGAGGCCAGACTAGATGCCATGGAACAAAGACAACCCAGAGATCTTGAAGACATCAGCGAATGTGAAACGGAAGAAGCTCAAGAAAATGTTGAAATTCCTCCTGACATGAGGCTCCTGAGAACTATTCTGGGATCTGCAGTTAAGCCCAGAATTGAAGTGTCGAGCTATCTAGGGGTACTGAATCCAGAAGAGCTATTAGACTGGATAAATGAATTAAACAAGTGCTTCGATTATGAAGAAATAAGTGAAGATAAAAAGGTCAAGTTTGCAGTAACAAAGTTGAAAGGACATGCTGCACTTTGGTGGGATGGAGTGCAGGCAGAGAGGAGGAGAGTTGGAAAGCAACCTATCAAGAGCTGGACCAGAATGATGGCCAAATTGAAAGGTAAATTCTTACCTAGTGATTACTAGCTGACATTGTATAAACAAATGCAGAACCTGAGACAGAGGTTGCTGACAGTAAAGGAATATATAGAAGAATTCTACAGAGTGAGCATAAGAGCTGGGCAATTCCAAGATACACCAGAGAAGACTGCCAGATATGTGAATGGTCTCAAACTGGAAATCCAAGATGATATTGGTCTTCTGTCTCCTAAGACAGTGGAAGAGGCCTATCAGATGGCCTTGAAAGCAGAGGAGAAACTCCTGAGAAAACAGTCTGCCAAGAAGAGAGGTACTTTCCGTGGGAAGGGAAGTCAGGGTGGTAGAGGAAAGCCTACACCCAGGGATGGAGCTAACAGTAGCTCACCTCAGAATGCATCTACGAAGGAGGATGCAAATGGCAGAAGGGGTCCTTACAAAGGAAAAGGAAGAGGAGGCAGAGACCGAGGCAGAGGTAGAGAGTTGAGGTGTTATAGATGTCACGGGGTGGGACATAAACACTATGAGTGTCCAGAGAATGTGGTTGCTGGTGCAAGAAATGTTGTTGTTGCCCAGGTTGAAGAAGAAGAAGAAATTGAAGAAAAATTTCTTCCAGAGAGGGGAGAGTCCTTGGTGGTTAATAAGGTCCTGTTGAAACAAACCAAAGAAGTCACTGAACCCGCACAAAGGAAGACTTTGTTTAGGAGCATATGCAAAGTCCAAGGGAAATGTTGCCAGCTAATCATTGATAGTGGCAGCACAGACAATTTGGTTTCCACTGAGGTGATAGAAAAACTAAAGCTGAAGACTAGGGAGCACCCCACTCCCTATAGGGTGTCCTGGCTGCATAAAGGGCACCAGCTGGTTGTGAAAGAACAGTGTGAGATAGAGCTGCAAATGGGAAAATACAAGGACAAAGTTTTGTGTGATGTAATGCCCATGGATGTGTGTCATATACTGTTGGGTAGACCTTGGCAGTTTGACAGAGCAGCAGTGCATGATGGCAAGAAGAACACTTACAAGTTCTTGAAAGATGGGGTACATCATATATTGATTCCCATGGAAGAAGGAGAGCCATCCAGCAGAGTGATTGATCCAAAAACGTTGTTGCTGAGCGGGAAAGAATATCTGTAGCAGATAGAAGAAGAAGAGGTAAGCTTTGCTTTAGTTTGCAAACCAAAATTAGTTCTTACTTCTTCAAATATTTCTGATTTGCCAATAGAAATCCAAGAGATGCTAGACAATTACTGTGACATTGTTGTGGATGATCTACCTGATGAACTGCCACCTGTGAGAAAGATCAGCCATCAGATAGATTTTATCCCCGGTTCAAATCTGCCAAATAAGGCAGCCTACAGAATGAATCCCAAGGAAAATGAAGAAATCAGGAAACAAGTACAGGAATTGGTGGACAAAGGACTGATCAGAGAAAGTTTGAGTCCATGTGCAGTACCATCAGTTTTGAGCCCAAAGAAGGATGGAGGCTGGAGGATGTGTACTGATGCCAGAGCAATTAATAAGATCACAGTCAGGTACAGATTCCCTTTGCCCAGAATTGAGGATTTAATTGATTTTTTGAGTGGTGCTAAATATTTCTCAAAGATAGATTTGAAGAGTGGATACCATCAGATTAGGATAAGAGAGGGTGATGAGTGGAAAACTGCCTTTAAAACAAATGAAGGGCTATATGAATGGATGGTAATGCCTTTTGGGTTGTCAAATGCACCTAGCACTTTTATGAGACTTATGAATGAAGTATTGAAAGAGTTCATTGGTAAATTTGTGATAGTATATTTGGATGATATATTATTTTTCAGCAGAACTAGAGAAGAACATTTAAGGCATCTTAATCATGTCTTGAAGAAGCTGCACCAGGAGAAACTGCTGATAAACTTAAAGAAGTGCTCATTCATGAAGGAAGAGTTGGTGTATTTGGGATTCATTGTTTCTGCAGAAGGATTGAAGATGGACCCAGAAAAGGTTAAGGCAATTTTGGAGTGGCCTTCACTTAGGAATGTTTTTGAGGTAAGAAGTGTCCATGGACTTGCTAGTTTTTACAGAAAGTTTATAAGAAACTTCAGTAAGATTAATGCACCCATAATTGATACCATAAAGAAGAGAAAACAACCATTTAAGTGGACTACTGAAGCAGAGAGAAACTTTAAAGTTTTGAAGCAAAGATAACAGAGAAGCCTGTTTTAACTATGCCTGATTTCACCAAACCATTTCAAGTAAAATGTGATGCCAGTGGGGAGGCCATTGGAGCTGTTTTGAGTCAGGATGATAGGCCTGTAGCCTATTTCAGTTGGAATTTGAATGATACCAGGAGAAATTATTCCTCTTATGAGAAGGAATTCTATGCAATTGTTCAAGCACTGAAGAAGTGGAGACATTATTTGATGTCCAAGGAGTTTGTATTGTATTATGATAATCATGCTTTGCAGTATATTCCACAGCAGCCCAATTTAAAACACAAGCATGCTAAATGGGTTGAGTACCTCCAAAGTTTTAACTTTGTTTTGAAGCATATAAGTGGCCAAGCTAATAAAGTAGCTGATGCTTTGAGTAGGAGACATTTGCTTGTTCAAGAGACTAATTTTGAAGTTGCAGGATTCGATTTTCTCAAAGAATTGTATAAAGCAGATCCTGATTTTAAAGAAGCATTTGAAGCATGTAGTAACCCTGTTCTAACAGATAGAAGTCAGTGGCTGGATTTTTTTCTGCAGGAAGACTTGTTATTCAGAAAGAACCAACTGTGGATACCAAAATGTTCCATGAGAGAAAATTTTATTAAGGAGAAACATAGTGGTGGACTTGCTGGACACTTTGGTACTGACAAGACTTATGAGTAGCTTAGTCACTTTTATTTCTGGCCCAAGATGAGAGCTGAAGTGGACAAGTTTGTGAAGAATTGCAAGATTTGTCAATATGCCAAAGGAAGGAGCCAAAACGCAGGGTTGTACACTCCCTTGCCCATTCCAGACAGGCCTTGGGACATGGTGAGTATGGATTTTGTTCTAGGATTGCCCAAGACTCAGAGAGGGAATGATGCAGTCTTTGTTGTGGTAGACAGATTCTCCAAAATGGCACATTTTATTCAATGCTATAAAACTAGTGATGCCACCCATGTTGCTAACTTGTTTTTCAAAGAAGTTGTTAGATTGCATGAGTTGCCCAAGAGTATTGTTTCAAATAGAGACACCATATTTGTGGGTCATTTTTGGAGGACACTATGGAAAAAACTTGGCACTAAACTGATTTTCAGCTCAGCTTATCATCCCCAGACTGATGGACAAACTGAGGTAGTGAATAGGAGTTTGGGAAATTTGTTGAGGAGTCTTGCAGGAGAACATCCCAAGCAGTGGGATCATATTTTTCCTCAGGCGGAATATGCATATAATGATTCACCAAATAGAAGCACAGGGCAGATTCCATTTCATATTGTTTATGGAATGCATCCCAGAGGAATATCAGAGTTAAGGAGTGCAGATGGTGAAGAATTTGCTTCAGAGATCCAGGCCATACATGAAAAAGTGAAACAACAACTACAAGGCAGTAGCATCAAATAAAAAAATAGAGAAAAATTGAGTAGAAAATGAGTTCACTTTGAAGTAGGAGACTTGGTTTTGGCACACTTGAGGAAGGAGAGGTTCCCAAAGAAGCAGTACAACAAATTGAAGTTCAAAAAGATTGGGCCATGCAAGATACTTAGGAAGTTTTCTGCAAATTCTTATGAGATTGAATTGCCACCTGATGTTGGAATATCTCCCATTTTTAATGTTGCAGATTTATACAAGTATGAAGATGATGGTGCAGAGGACAGATCAGAAGACAAGGAACCGATTGAGTGGAAAGAACAGCTACCACCAGCACAACCATTGCAACCAGAAAAGGTATTGGATAAAAGACCATTCAGGAAGACCAGAGGACAGGAGTACTATCAGTACTTGATCAAATGGAAGGATAAACCAGAAGAAGATGCCACTTGGATGACTGAAGACATGTTGCAGAGGATGGGCAGATCAGTGGAGGAGCTCATGGACAGGAGCCCATGAGGAAGATTTCCCTCGGGAGTCTGATGCAGGAGCATTAGGCACTAGCCAGCAATGTAGGAGTTTTGTCCACATGTTGTGGCTAGGACAGTTGAAAAATAGTCAAATTGCTACAGATAGGTGTATTCACCTTAGCTGATTGTATTATTATTTCAGTTGGAGCCATAGAATTTGAATAGCCAGTTAGTCTAGCTGTCAGAGTCCAGTTAGTCGAATTGTTGTAATTAGACTGTTGAATTCTAGAATGGTCCTCATAGAGGAACCGAAGAGTCATGAGATTTTGTATATAAATGTATGCTTCCGATGTAAGAAGGGAGAGAGGACAAAAGAAAGGTTTCTACAATAAATTCTGTGTTGTGCAATTGCTTCCGACTGAGTGAATTATGTTCCCATTTGATTATCAATTTGTCTCCAATTGGTATTTCTGAGTAGATTTTTTTAATCGTGAAGTGATTGTAGCCTGTGCGTATATAATACTGCCCTACAGTTCCTTCCCTCTGTGTACTGTGTCTCTTAAAGGTTTGAATGGTCTTTGTGTATTAAATCCCAAACACAGCGCATGCGTCGTGGACTTTGTTCATGGGTGGAATTCCCACTAATGCGAGATAACCTGTCTATTTGTAACTAAATTCCTCCACCGAAGAATTAAACCAGTTAACATGTGGAGAATAGCCAAATATATCACAAACCGATACATTAAACGAGGCAAGTACTGTAGAAAACCAAAGTGGAATTACAATGGTGGATTGCCCCCATTCCGTACCACCTTTGGCACGAAGGCGGTATCGCTGGGTCGTGGAGGAGCGATTCCACTGAGAGGATGACACGTGGTGGATGGGACGTCCCACAAAACCACCATTTCGCGCATTAAAGGACTGTCATGGACACATAGAGGAATCTATACAGGCCATTGATCTCAGAGCAGGCCATCAGACGGCCCTCGCGTGATGGAGATGCACGATAATTAACCAAGGTACGACGCCGTTGTTGATTGGTTCGCTAGGCTAAGGTGGTTGGAGCCACATATTATTACAAAGGTTATTGTTATAAATCATTGATATATTATTCCGTCGGCTCATAATAATAATACATTAAAAGGAGTGAAATTTTATTATAGTGTGAATATATAGTGGAATATATATATATATATATAAGTCGGGACTGCAATATAATATTATAAAAGCTACCAATTATGTTTATTTATCAATTTTCCCAAAATTGATGAATAACATTGCCAAAGAATAAAAGGGGACCACGGGGAGACAAAGAACGAGGGCATCGAATAAGGGGAGAGTTTGACTTTCAGCGAAGTGACTGCGCCAACAAATAAGTTACTAAAACGTTTGCAAGATCACTCAAAGGAGTTGAGGTTGAAGTTGGAGACATTAAATTCACTATCACAGAGGTTTTTATTGTAGAAGCAAGAGGATTTCCTAGACACGGAGAAAGATGGTTTAAGAACAGAGAATTTCATAATGAATCGTGGAAGCATATCCTCAAGTCACCAGGTATGGATGTCACTGTATTTAAAAAGGGAATTCCAAGCTCTTCATTAAAGAATAAATGGAGAAACATGTTGCTTATCCTACAAAAATTTATCACTTGTGAAGGTAGATATGGTACTTTCTATGTTTACCATATTAGGTTGATAATGCATCTCCTAGAAGAAGAGCTTAATTTTCCCTATTTCTTGCTTCAAAGTTTAAAGAAAATGGCTTCAAGTGTCCAAAACAGAATTCAATTTTTAGAGACAACCTTATATCACCATGGGTTAGTCAAGATTTTGATTGAGCATCATTTGAGCAAAATAGGGGATAATTGGGATAATTTCTTGGTGAGAAATCACTTTGAGGAACCAAAAGAGCCTTCACCTGAACATCAGCCTACAAAGAGAAGCAGAAAATGGAGAGCCTCTAATATTGAAACTGGTAAAGCAATTCAAGAAAGCAGTGAAGAAATAATCTCTAAGAAATTGACTCAGATTAAGAGACAACTTAAGGAAGAGAGGGTAATCAGAAAATTTGCCACAGAAAAAGGAGAGGGACCATCCCAGCCGAGAAGAAGCCATAGACTCAGGGGGAAACTAAGGAAAACACAGATTAAACAAACCGGGGTGATAAACATAGAAGATGAAGAAACACCTATTGAAGAATATTTTGATGAAGAAGCCCCTGAAATTGACCCTGCACAGCAAGAAATTTATAACTATGTTGAAACATTGGAAAAGAAAGCTTCAGAGAGTAGAGATAGAACCCCTAGTCCTCCACTGTCTGAAATAGATGTGTTAAGAAGAGATAGGTACGAGCTGGAAGTACTTAATAGACATATCAGGACTGAGAATGATATTCTGAGGGAACAAGTTAAACTAAAAACCAGTATGAACTCAACCTTGTCTCTACAAATGAACAAAGTGGAAAAGGCTAATGAAAAGTTGAAAAAGAGGAACAAGACGTTAATCAAGGCACTTACCAATTTAAGGTTCAAGTTAGTCATCAGGAAGCCCAGAAGGCCTTTAACTTCCAGAAAAAGAAAAAGAAGAGGGTTGGATGTTCTTGCAGAAGTCTCTGAGTTTATGGAATAAGTTGCATGAGGACATGCAAGAAGTCAGCAGTGGGGGTATGTTGAGCCCCAAGATTGTTCTTTCTTCCATCATACTTCACTCCATTTTCTTTTTTCCATTGTTATCCCAGGCTCAAATGATCAATGAAATTAGTTAAAATTGCTTTAAGAATAAATATCATGGCTAACTTGCTAAGTTTTGTGATTTTTCCATTGTAATACATTTTGAACTGAAACTAGCTATAGAATGAAGACATTCTGTGGCTAGTTGCCAATTTTGCAGCTGTCTTCACGTTCAATCATGTTCCAGGTGTCCTCTCAGGAAAAGCCACACATGGGTGTATTCCACATCATGTCCTCAGCGTTTGTTGCTCACCATGAAGATTGAACGGAATTATGGATGTGGTTTTGTACGCGGGAACTCACACAAGGAGAAAGAATTCTAATAGGACAAGGACAGTCCAGATGTCCTTTTTCATTTTATGCTGCCACCTTTAGAGTTGTAGTCCGATTTTGATATGAAAAGAGAATGATCCCCGTGTATCTCAAGTTCTGTTATGAAGATTTTCTATAAATGTAACTCGGGAAACCGAGAGACAAGTTCTAGATTTTGATTGGATTTCATGGATTGACTACTATATTTCTGAAGACCGATTATACTATGTTTTAAGTTATTTTCCTTTAATGAAGAAGACAACATTTCTTTGAACGTGTTGAGTTGATCTTGAGCTAGATTCTATGCTACTCTGGTGGTAGAGGGCCCCTGCCTCCTGAGCAGCTTTACTTTTGCAATTTAGATAAGTATCTTAGTTCATTTTCAAGTTTTTTTGAAGTTTACGTTCATAGTTAATTTCATTAATCATTATGGCTATACTTGTTCTAAGAAACTCTTCCAAAAGATCATTACAATGAATAAGAAATGGCTGTAGTGTTATAGATTTTATTCACAATTCCTTTCGTTCATTATCACAGTTAAACTTACTCTAATAAACTCTTCCAAGATATCATTATGATGACTAAGGCATAACTGTGGTACTGTAGGTTTCAGTTGCTTGTTTACACTAAGTAGCATAGCTAATCTTACTCTTAAAAAGCTCTTCCAAAACATCATAACAATGAGTAGTAAATATTTGTGATGTCTTAGTTTTTAATTGTATTTTCTTTTATTTTTTATGTTTGTATTCAATTGCATTGAGTTGTACAGCCAGGATTGTTCTAACAAGCTCTTCCAAAATACCATTCATGATGAACAAAATAGGCTGTGGAATCCCATAGATTAATTGCATGACAAATTAGTTAGAGCACTCCGGAGGCAAATTGCATTTAGTTCATGCTCTGTTATTTCATTTCAAGTTTGATAATGGCTTTTTAGTTTAGCACTGTTCACTGTAGACTAGTAGCACCCTAGTTCAGTTCTAGCTTAGCTCACTGTATTTACATTCCAAGTTTATTTGCCATCCATTGCATTTTAAATTGCATTAGTTGTTAAACTTACTTACCATGGTCTTCATTATTTACAAAATTTCTTTTTTTCCAAACCTATATTAACTCATAATCATCTGGACAGAAGATAGTATCAGTCTAAGGCTTGGAGTATTTACCATTTCACAAACAAGCCTTTCCTCAAAGACTATTCTAAAAGGAAATCTATAACTTTTGAGTGAGGTTTAGTGGTGTTAAACTAAGTTGCAGAATAGAATTAGGATCTAGTTTTAGAGTAGATATCTTATGATGTTACAAATGTTCTTTTCCAAATATGTTTCAACAAACCTTTAATCATGGATGAGATGTTGTATCATTACAAGTTTATTGTTTAATTGTTTAGTTAAGAGAACTTCATTTACACTTAACTGCCCATTTCTCAAGCTCTTCCAAAACATCTTTAATGAATGAATTGGACAAGTTAAGCTCATGTTGTGATTTATTTTCTTGAAGTCATTATCAAGCTTTGTATTTTGCTAAGTCATAGTTTAGGTTTAGTTCTGTTTCAGTATTTGCATTTGTCATTTGTCATCCATGATTTAGGCTTCACTCTGTTTTTTTAACCAGTAGCTTCTTTCCACCAGCATTTAGTTCTTTCCCTTGTGAACATAAAACCATAAAAAAAAAAACCCAGAAACATCATAAAACACTAGACACAACACAGTAAGAAACAAACACCTAGGCACATATAGTGCACCACACTTCAACAGTTTACCAACCCTGGTTGAAAATTAAATGAACTCAATTTAGGAGACTAGGTTGAGCACAAACAATTAGTTCGCTTATTTGTCCTACATTTGTGTGATGGTCATGTAAACCTTGCCAGAGTGAACTTCACCTTGACACCAGAAACCATTTCGCAGGCAACCGGGATATCAAACATAGGTGAAGAGTGGAACAAGAGACAGCAGCTGGATAGAGCATATTACGAGCCATACATCAGGCCTGGCTATTTGAGGCAGCTCAGCAGGGTATTCCCATTCTGGTTTCTGAAGGAGTCCTATGCGCCATTGATGAAACTCATCATCTGATACTTCAGCTGTGAGGGCCGGTTCTCACGCCTTTATGCATACCACATCAGAATTTTGATGCATTTCACGAGAGTTAGACTGATGAGTATTCCATATTTCATGTGTCGAAAAATAGAGCGGATGACTGCCGTTGTGCAGAAGAAGACTCCCGAGCAGCAGCATAACAGCATTTATCATTATGCGCTCATCAAGATAATTGTAGTACATCAGCTCGGATTGCAGGGCATTGCATGGGAGGAGTTCATTTCCCATGACTTCTTTACAGCCCCTCAGCCTCCTCCAAAGATTTTTCATGATGAGGGTGAGCCTTCACATAAGTTTGAGGTCCCCGAGACAGAGCCTATTAGTGTTCCAGTATGTGTTACCTATTAGAGAGGTACCAGAGCCTTATTTGCCGCAGCACGACGAGTACTATCTCCACCCGGGGTGGAAGGGGTCTCGTTACCTTCATCATCCGCGCGAGTACTATCTCCACTTGGGGTGGAAGGGGTCTCCCCTTCAACATCAGTGTAGGTAGAGGTTCAGTACAGAGGCAAGAGGCCTATGCACGATGAGGGCCCTTCAGGAGGCCAAGACACTGATTTTACACTCATAGATGTTGATTTGAGCTCTCCTAGCTCAAAGATGAGAGAGACCATCCAGGAACAGAAAGCTGAGATCGACACATTGACTGTGAAATTACAGAGAGCTCAGTGGGTTATAAAATACTTGGAGCAGTAGAATAAAAAATTGGAGGATCAGCAGACGCTCATAGAGTTGCAGAAAATCCGTGAAGACCGGGAGTTGGCTCGAAAGAGACACAGTGACATGACACCTTTTGAGCAACAGATTTGGCTTGAGAGAGTCAAAATTCATCTTGAAAAGCTGTTGGCAAAGGCCAATAGGGACAAAGACATGCTCAGGTACATGAAAAACCACTATTGGGCCCGCACACATGTTTGCAAAGGGAAGATGAAGATCTTGAAAGCGAGGCTAAGGAGGGCACTGAAGCGCCGAAAAAGGCCTGATCCACTTCAAATATTCGCCGAAGATTTGTTGGTTGAGCATGGAACTTAATGAGGGACCTCCAGTCCAAATTTTAAGGAATTTGGAGAAACTTTTGTCAATTTTGAATTTTTGGTCACAAAACAGATTTTCCTGCCCGACGCGTTGCGCCACCTTGCGCGCGCTTATGATTGGGACATATTCTGGAGGAAAAATTGATATTTTTGGGTTTTTTATGATAAATTATGCATGCTCAGGAATGGCCGAGATATTTCATCAAGTTCTGGGTTGCCTAAAGGGCCAAAAACACCTTGAAAATGGCCTTTCTGCCACTTTTTGCACCAGCAGGAACCAGTTTTGGGAGATTGAATTTTGTAGGGGAAAATGAACTCCAAATTGAAACATTCTACTTGGGTTGGATAGAAGACAGGAAAGGCTTTCCAACGAGCTATCATGAGATCAATTTTGACTTCAGTAAGTGCCTCAAAAATAGGCTGAAAGTGGCGCGACGCATTGCGTTTTTTAGCGCGACGCATAGGGAAATTTGGCCTCGTTTTCACTTTTCAGCTCAGAAATTCACCCAGTTTTGACTATTTTTACTTTTTGATGTAAATATTGATCTATATTGATGTAATTTGATGACTATGATGTAAATTTGGCACATATTTACTTGTTCTAGAGGATTCATTCACTAAAAAGTGAAAATTAAATGAATGAATCAGTTTCCTACCATATAGAGGTAAGTTGTTTGATTGCCTAGATTTCAATTCCTAGTTTAGAATTGGTTCAAACAGCTCCTAGAATGATGAGATTGACCCCTAGAGGCATGGGAAGGGGTTAGGCTTGCCTATATCATGTACTTTCTGAGTCATTTTTAGGGTTGGATACTTGGGAATTGTTTGGCACTGCATTGTACATCACTTCTGCATTTTTTGGCTAAGGAAAGACCAGGGTTTTCTAGCACTTGTTGGGATCCTTGTGGCTCTGAGTTTTGATGGTGTTTCTTCTCTATGTATTTTTAAGTTTATTAATGTTTATGTGTATCATTTCCCTTCTCTGCTCTTCCTAAATTAAACAAATCAGTGTTAAACATGGAATCCAATAGTTTTCTTTGCTCTTCCTTTAGGTTTGTTTGATCTTATATGTTTTCTTCAGTTTGGAGAGGATCATTGAGATATATTGCCCTCTTCAGCTCCTCAGCGATCTAAATCATCCATATATTCATTTCAAGACATCAAAATCATTGCCTACCCTGCCCCAATTAGAACTCTGCAGAAACTGGGCTTCATCCGTGCACCCAAAAATTGCCTTTCCCTTGTTTTTGAAGAAAACCCCAAAAAATCGTTTCAAACTCCTTGATCTATATATCTTGCCTAAAATTAGTTTTTATTTCAATCATTTCAAGCTCCATTGATACATTTTTCCTGAGATTGACCCGGAGAGAGCCCTCTCCTGTTCTGGTAGGGCTAGCTACCAGACTGAGCGTGGTTTGATGTTACCCTGAACTATGCCTTCTTTCAGCCTGAGGTAGATTTAGGCAATAACATATACTACTATCATTAAGTATAATTGTGCATGTACACGACGATGATGCAGGAAAAAAATGTATATCTAGTTAACTAACTTTTCATATATTTCATCACCTACTCTACCTTAACTAACGTATCATTATTTTAATTAAATGGTAACCATGAATAGTAAGAAAAAAATAGACCATCACACATAAGAAACACATCAACACATGAGGACACCAAAATTTTTAGGTGGAAACCCAATGTGGGAAAAAACCACTGTTTCCATCGTCTTTTCCTTCATATTTTATTATAAAGGAAAAAATCTTATAAACCTATACTGACGTACAATCATAACAGTATGCAAGAATCGACCTACAGAAGGATACAACCTTCTCTCATTCTGGAGCACCCATCAGAAGTGAGATCCAACCCCTTGATCGTGTTTACCAGCACCTTCTCGAAGGGAGATCCTAGCCCATGAACATATTTACGAGCTACTACTGGAAAGAAGATTTTTATCCCTTACCGAAGTTTCCAACCCTCAACACCTCTATGGAAAATGATTCATAATATTTTATACTGGATTCACCTCACTTAAAACATCAAAACCTGTAGAAAATTTTTCATCATATTTTCAGACTAGGCCCACTACCATCACTTAATCCTAATTCCAAATAACAATACTGAAAAACACTCATTGTCTCAAATCACTTAATAAATGAACCAACTGAACCCCCAAATTAATAATTAAAGAAACCTATTACTTAATTTCAAGCAACCAAAGAAACTAGATCAACTCACATCATTGTATGCCCATTCATCATAACACTAGAGCACAAATTATTCATCATAGAATAGAAATCCTATTGTTAGGTCCCCGTAATTTGTTACATTGGTGAGAACAAATGAACAGGGATAACATCAAATCAGTCTTTGGAATCCTAGGACCTAGCCTTTCTGGACTCAGAGAGGGCTCTCTCTATTTTGTGCAAAGGGTGTGAAATTTTTTACTTTTAGGGTTTGTTTGTTTGTTTTGGTTGGGTAGATGATCAAGTAGAATAGATGGAGTGAGGACATATTCAATTCATTGGGCTATGGAGTCTATAAAAATTCATGGAAAGTTCAACAATGAATCAGGGTGCATCACAGGGAAAATCTAACCTGGTCAAATGGATTTTCAAGGTTTGTGTGAGATGAGATGAACATCAAGTTTGTGAAAAATGTAGGGAAAAGGGAAATTAAAAATCCTTTGTCAAATACTTTAACAAGAAGGGCCTTCAATACTATTAAACATAAATAAGTAATAATAACATAGGGCAGACCAATAACTCTCTGATTCAACTCAAGAAAATAAGCATTTAAGACAAACAATCCAGTGAACTATAGAAGGCAAGAAACTCATTTAACTTCTAGTGATTTCACCTTCAAGGCTAGAAAAAAATTTAATATAAACATATAAATTTAATCAAGGAAGAGGGAACTCCTGAAAAACATTGATCATAGCCATAAATATCTTCAAAACAACTTTTCAAGAATGGACAAAGGGTATGATCGAAACATAGCCTCTTTGGCAAACCTAATTAGTGGTACTTCAAATAAAGATCTCAAGAAAAAAAATTTAGTGACATAAAACAAGAAAGGCTGACAATAAAAACATATTTGATATTTACTATATTGAATCATTCATAATATAAACAAGCTTGGGTGGGCCTAGAGAGAAACTAAGAATTCTCTAGCTGACCCAGCAGAGGAAAACATAGAGGCAGTGAAACAAATACAGAGCTAAGGTGCCTTTGAAAAACATTTCTTAGTCTAAAACCTTTGCCCTACTGCAATATAGAAGGATGAAACACACTGATACATAAGAAAAAAATAACTGAATAGAAGCACATCACCATCAACCAAGCTCAGGGATCTTGCAAGCAAGCCTTCTCCATCATCAATCAAAACATGCTATTCACAAATTCCACAACTTCAATTTCTTCTTCAATCTCCAAAAAACCATATATTTCTCACAAGAGTCATCAAATGCCAACCTTTTAAAATAAGTCCCTCATGCTCTATTTATCTAGCAAAGGAGGGAAAAAACCCTAACTAGGGTTTGAAAATGTCAAAATTAGTCATAAATGTCATTTATGCCCAAGAGATCATGCAAGGCCCAAGGCAAAAAATATCTCATGAAATAAATGAAAAAATAAATCCTAGCACCTAAATTTGGAGTGATTTGCCTAAAAAAACACTAAAGTATCAGTTGCCATTAATGAGTGTCTTTTGTTAACTTTTTGGCCAAAAATGCACAGTGAGGTCTGAAAGCATAGCGCCTGCACGGACAAAAGTGGGTCCATTTGTAGCCAAGTTTGGATGCCCTTCCCGATTTCAGAATTAGCTTTGTGATGGCCCGTTGGAAAGCCTTCTGAGTCTACCTTCCAAAAATTCTCTTGGTATTCTTATTGGGCTCCGCTAACCTATCCAAAAAAGAAATGTCCCAAAACTACTCTAGGTGTAGTGCCAGGCTTGAAAATGAGGCAAAAAGGTAAAAAATGAGGTGTTTCTTAGCCTTTTGAGGGACCGAAAATGCTTCAAATGCTCCAAAATTTGGTGAGCATGCTATGCTTGAGCTGAGGATTCCAAAATTCAATTTTGTTTTTCTGAGGATACCTAATATCAAAGCGTAGTACCAGGGGTGCTACGCTTAGAGGCCTCAAAATTTGCAAAAAACCAAAATTTGTCAAAATTTTCCCAAAATTGGTGGATGTCTTCCTTATGAGGTTTGAGAGGCCTATAGAGAAGCTTCAACCAATATTACAATTTTTTCTTGGTCTATTGTCTCTTTGAGTGCTTGTATTTTGACATAAGAATTTTTGAGTTTAGCCCTTGCAATTTGGTTTTTCCGGGCATAATATTTGATCATCTTCCTTTGGAGATCAAGATATTTATTGTCTTTCTCCAATTTGGCCTTCAAGTGTATGTTTTATCTTTCTATCCAAGGCTCCCAATCATACTCTATCTCCATGGCAAGCAACTCATCTAGAGGGAGTTGGTCTACCAAGGTTGATTCTGGTTCTCTTTGTTTTGCCAAGGCCTCCTTCAAACCCATGGTTCTTGGTCTCCTCCTAGCCTACCCTTGTTCATCTTCACTTTCCTCATAGGTGCCCATGAATTATTCTAGCTTTACCTGTGCCCTTTGAGCTTCTTTCTGGGCTCTAATTTCTCTAGTTTCATAAACGGAATTCTATGCCACTAGCTGCCTATTCTCCATCTCAAGGACATCATTCACACTCTTGGCCCTATCTAGATTTGCTTGGAGGTCTTTAATTTGCACATCTTTGTTCTGGAGGAGCAAGTTTGAGATCATTGATTCATTTTCTTCTTCCCTATCAACTTGGATGATTTCAAACTCTCTCTCAACCTCATGTTCATTTTCGCCTTCTTCCTTTACCTTTTATTTTCCTTTATCTAGTGGCTTAGTGGATGTGGAAGGCATGACCCCTTGCCTTTTTGAGGCAGCAAACACATGCCTTTCCCCTCTCTGATATGTCAATGGAAAAGGTTTTCCTGTGATATTTTTTCTATCTTCCTCATGGATGTGATCCTTGCTACTATCATCAAACTCTTCATTTTCATCATTCTTGTCATCAGTCACCATGTTCTCTACTTCATCATTTTCGTCTTTGTTTCCAACATCATCACTACCCCTATTACCACTAGGAACCTCACTATATTTACTGTCATTGGGGCTCTGAGTTTTGTTGTTGTCCCTATTATCTTCATTATCACTAGGGAGCTCACTATTGTCATGACTGTCATGAATGTTTTCATGACTGTCTTCTTCCTCATTGATGTCTTCTTCATTGGTGTCCATGTTTTCTTCAACCTCTTCATTTTTTGTATTGTTATCATATTCATTTGGGCTGCTCTCTTCATATTTTCCCTCATCTCTCTCATGACTATGAGCCTCACTATTTTGAATGTCATTAGGGCTCTTAGTCTCACTGTTTTCCTTATGATCATCCTCTATTTCTTTATCACTTACCTTATCTTCATTATCATCCACCTCCATGTCTTCTCCTTCAATGCTGACCCCTTATTCATCACTGCTTAATTCATTTCCACTATCATCTTCTTCATTTCCTTCACTGTTATCCTATCCCTCTGTTTCCATGTTTTATGTTTCTTGTTGGCTTGACTCATCATAACCCTCAGCTTCATTTTGGTTTGATTCATTGTCACCCTCACACTCATGGTCACTTGACTGTTCATTGCCACTTCCTTATTGATCTGATGCATTAGGAGAAGGTGAGGAAGGGAGGTTTTCTTGAGGAGAGGATACCTGTGTAGATGATGGGGCATGATCCATAGGAGGTGATGGAAGAGTAGAGGGAGGGGGATGAGATTATGAGGGTAAATTTAGCTGACGATGGGGTTGTGGGCTTGTAAATATTTCATGAGCAATGAACACCTCCAAAGGTATGTCTTTTTGCTCCAACAGATGTAGCACAACCATCTTGACCAAGGAGTGATGGAACAAACTTTGCATTTGCTGGGAATAGTTCCTGCTTCAAACAATAGAAAACATCTTGTCAATAATCCTATAGAGGTAGTAGGGAAAATGAAGCATCTTGACCCTAATGAAGTGCGTGAGAAATCTAATATGATAAGAGTAGATTCTAGAGTACCTTCCCTCATAGGTAAAATATTTCATGATGACCCTCATCAAGGGTGCATAGCTCTACAACAAGTGTGAGAAAGGGAAAATATTCTTGCATCCTTCTTTGCACCTAGTCTTGAGAAATGGTTCATACCATCTCATGTCCAACTTTTCCCTTTTGAACCAGTTTTCACCAGCACTAGGTATACCTGTAGCACTAGAAATGGAATCTGATGAGAGTTCAAAGGTAACCCCTTCCAAGCTTGATTTTTTGTTATGTAGGATACGAATGAATAACCTTCTGAGCTCTGGGTGATTTTGTACTTGTTAGACTCTTTCACAAAACTGAAAACACCCTACATTTTGAAAGCATGTGAGAATCATGGGAGAGGTAGTAAGCTCCACAGTGTCTTGGGGTTCAAATCTATTAACCTTCCCACCCTTGTACTTTTTCCCCATAAGCACTTGGCCTCCTTCACTGCTAACACTCCCTTCTTCCCCTAACATGGTGATTAGTGCTGCCTTTAAACAACCCTAGGCCTGCTTGTGAAACTTGGTAGGATGAGTGAAATGAAATGATGGTGCAAGGCATTTTTTGTAAGTGAGTGAGAGGGAGGTGTATGTGTATGGATGATCTCCTTTAAGCTTTGATGAAGGTTTAACTTGAACTCACTGTAATTACCCTAATTAACTCCCTTCTTGACTGATAATTTCTTTCTTGGAGGTCAAACCAGAGTGTTTCTCAGGACGACTTAGGATTTCTAGTCACTAGGGTTTAGTCAATTCCCCATAAGCATAAAATCATGAACTTCACTGGAGGAGAAGGAAAAACATCCACCTACCAACTTTTGGTTTCTTTGCATGTCCTTGGATGCAACTTGGAGGTGCTCCTTTGTGGTTTTTTGGCGATTTTCAAGTGGAGGAGGGTTTCTGGCTTAGGAGCAGCGCCTAAACGTGTTGTCGGGTGTCAAGCCTCCTGAGCGCAGTGCCTGCATGCATGCAGGCCTACTGGGCCTCTTGAGCACAGTGTTGGGCACGTTCTGGGCTTGTCGGGCTCTCCCTAGGCGTAGCGTTGAATGTTTCCTATGCCTATCGGGCTATTTCTGGGCGAACCGGTAGCGCCCACCTGAACATGTAGTGCGTTCACCTGAATGCGCATCACAGTGTATTTTTACACTACAAAAACTCTTGAATGCATAACACTAGGTGCTGTAAGCATAGTGATGGCACGAACGCACAGCACCGGGTAACCTTACCCAGATTTTCACTGAAACTCATTTCTCTTTGAAGGATTTTTTACTCTTTTGCATGTGCATAATGAGCTGAGTGATAAACAAAATGACTCTTTATAGTCTTAGGAAATCAAATTTATCCCTTGTAAACCCACTTTCTAATGTTTTCAGTGCCTTGGTAACTTATACTGATTTTTCATTTTGAGCTTTTATAGTAGGTGGCTTAAAAAAAATTCAAGTGATATTTTTCCTTTCTAACCATTTTTCTTTGTTTCTCTTCAGGTTTCTGATATGGTGAACTTTGACCTCCTTTGACCTATTGTTGCCTTTATCACTCTATTTTGTAGATGTTTTGTTTGAGTCACATGTTTTACTGTGTTTTGGCCATGCTCATGTCTTCCAATCATTTTTACAACTTCAGGTACTTGCATGGTGGCAACATCCTTAAAACTTCTATGTTTTACCTTGGAGATCAAATTTCCTTATGCTTGAGGGGTGACTGAGAAACTTTTTTTCATCATTCTCATTGATCTCTAAGCATGATAAATCCATTTTGACAAGTACCACAGCTTTCACAATCATGTACTCTGTCTTCTTTTGGCCGCTTCTAATTTGCAAGTGCCATGACATACTAATTTGGCCCTTTCTGATGTTCTTGGAGTTTGACACATTCAGTCACACAACAGCAAGCTCATGATCAGTTTTGTTTTCCATCCTGAAACTCAATCCTATGCTTTTATTCCTTCGATTATTGAGTGCAAATGACTGAAAATGATGGCTTGACCTTCCTTATACTGATACTCTTTGGATTCTTTCCCTTTGAGGTAGTGAAACACTTTACCTTAGCAAAATGTGGAAGTCACCTACAACATTCTCTTCAAACCTTTTTTCTGCTGTCATCATGGAGGCCTATCATCTTTATTTCATCTCCCTTTCCTACATTTCCAAAGCCTTAGGTTTCTGGGTTGTTTGAGAAGAATTATTAGTGTTGTATTCTATTTTCTCTTTATCCCTCTCAAGTTCATTCATTTATATCCAGTTCACCTCACCTTTTTCCATTTTCAGTTATAATTTCTAAAAATCTTCAATTCATGCTTGGTTGTAATGGTGTACATCTATCCATTTGATTTGTTGCATTGGCTCCTTTCTTGGCACACTGATGGCCCAATTAGTCGTAGGAACCCTGATTTTTCTTCAACATAAGTTGTTGCCTCCTCCATTTGCTTGTGTATATATTTAATGAGGAATGGGCCTATAATATTACCAATTTTTCTGTTGATAGTCACCTTGACACTCTTGTAGAAATGTAAAAATGAACATTTTCCTATACATAACTTGAACTTGATAAGGAGGTCTTCCTTGGAAACTTTTCTACTCTATCTTGGACAAATAGGTATTGACGTTCCTTCATATTTGATTCAGATTCTTAGCACATGAAAAATAGTGACTTAGAACACCAAAAATAACCCCACAACCTATGAAACCCCAATGACCTAGTGGGAGGCTCTTTTGACTTGGTCTTTGACTGAAAGCTTGACTTGGGGTCTTCAAGTATAAAAAATAGAGTTTTTAACAAATTTATGTATTGAAGATCCAAAATCCAATGTACTTGATTTATCTAAAGAGCCTACAAAGATATTTTGGAGACCATCAATGCTTGAGGCATTTGGTGAACATAAGAAGGAGTAGGTTGTTTGGTAATTCTAGATGGAAATTGGAGGGGTAAGGCAAAGGCACAACAGAGTGTTGAGGTTATGTGTGGAAAAATAGGATAAAGATGAGTGGCATGAGACCATGAGGGGTCATCTAGGAGTGGTAAGTTGACCATGACATGATATAATAGTGAAATAGTGAAAATTTTATCTTAAGGATAATGAAGGAAGTGAGATTTCTAAAACTCACAATATTCATGAATCTTGTTTTCAGAAATCTAGGACAAGTATTTAATCATCTGCAAATAGAAAAAATTACTGATGACTAACAGTGGCCCCACTTGGAGAGGGAAACTCCTTTTCAGGAGGTGTCCATAACTTCAGATATCAAATCTCTGAGTTTATGAAGATGAGTGCCTCATCCATTGGGCAGATTTTTGTTCTTTGATTTGTTGATGTTTCTCTTGAAGCTATGATCTCAAGAATCTGAAAAACATGATTAATTTAACCTCATTACTACCTACCCATCATACCTTTTCCTATCATTTTTTTTTCTTGTGGGTGCACTTGGAATGACAAACCCTTGACATTATTTTTTCTTTTGAAATAAAAACAAACTATCTACTTGTACCCTTATCACTTCCAAGAGTTCCGATTATGCTAGTGAAATATTTTATTCTCTTCTTAGATTATTCATCTGTCAAGATTAAGCTGTATGACAGACTTCATTCTCTAAGCTACTGACATGAAATTGAAAACATGATTTGAACCAAGATTAAGCAATCTGATTTACCATGGGCTGTGGCATTGGGACAAGCTACACACATACATTATTTTTATACAAAAAAAAATAGAAAGTATGAGGGTTGTGTTTCATCATTTTTTAGTCACCCCTATCTTTCTCTTTGGTTCAAATTTGAGCATTTAGAACCAATATATTTTTCTCCTAATCTATTCCTACTGACAAGTCAAGCTTAAATGATTTGACCAACCTTCTTTCACTAACCTAACAACATAAATTCAAAACATGCTCAGCCATGATTAGGCTATATGACTGAACAATACTCTTTTTCCTCAAGAAGTAGTGGCCTTTAGACTTGATCACTTTTAGCAGTACTCTTTTGTGGGTATGGGGTGGTACCTCTTCTTTAAATCTGCCCTCTTTTTCCATTTTTTCTTTGTTTTTGTGATTTTTTGTTTTACTGATTTTTCATCATGCAATGTTATGTACAATGAATGAAGGTTTGAAACTGGGAATTCTGACAATAATAGTGCTTCAGCATCCTGACATTGATAGGACCTCCGAAATCCATTCACCTCTTGTAAAAATAAAGCATTGTTACCTCTAGCTAAATGAATGATGTAAGGACTCTTCCACAAATTTTCAAATTTTCCATGTTTTCCCTTATCTTCTCTCCTTGAGTCCCATTTCAAAACTGTGTCTCCAATTTTGAAATCATTGGCTTTGGTCCTCCTCTCAAATATCTTCTTGATGTTTTCTTGTACTGTTTATTTCCTTTTGTAAACTTCCTCTCTTGATTGCTGCAAATAAATGGTTTGGTTCAACCTTCTTTGCATATCATTTTCTTCTGATTGCACTTCTTGGAGGAGCTTCATGACTGGAACTCCTAAGGATGTTGGGAATACTATATCCATGCCATATAATAACTGATAGGGGGACATACTGATTGATTTATTAGTGGTTAGTCTATCAACCCATAATGCATGTACTAGCTTACTATGACATGATTTTTGGTTCTGTTCTAGGAGCTTCTTGATAATGTTCACCGGAATTTTGTTGGAAGACTCAGCTAGCCCATTACTTTAAGGGTAGTAATCTATGGAATTCCCTAGTGTGATATGGTACTTATAGAAAAAGACAACCATCCTTTTATATTTGAAAGTAGCAGCATTATCGATAATGATATTTTTAGGACAACCAAATCTGGACAAGATGTTTGTCTCAAAGAAATTGATAATGACTGAGTTGGTGGCATTCGTAGAAGGGATGGATTCTATCCACTTGGTGAAATAATCAGTGGCAGTGAGGGTCCAATTATGTTGGGAAGATGAGGTGGGGTGAATCTCTCCAATGAAGTCCAAACCCCATTGTTTAAAGGGAGCTTCAACATTGATGGGATGCAAAGGTAAAGGTATAAGTTTTCTCTTTCCATCAAAGATTTGGCACTTATTGCAATTCATAACCAGTTTGTGGGTTTCAACGAAGAGGGTGGGCCAATAATAGCCAGCTCTAAGGATTTTAATAGCTGTGTTTTTCTAGTAGATATGACCTCCACATTCTCCCTCACCTAGCTCATGCATAATTTTATCTACATCATCCTCAAGAAAACATTTAAGTAATATGCCAACAAAATTATTCCAATACTAGAATCCATTTAAGATGCAGAAATTTAAAGCTTTTTGTTTCAAGAATCTAGCTTTTGTCTTTGATAAAGAAGGAGGATAATTAAGATAAAAAGCACATATAGGATATCAGCATACCAAGATGAATTCAAAAATACTTCTTCAATGTATGGAGCTGTGAACTCTTCTTGTTCCTCTAATGCATCAATCATATTCATGTCTACTACCTGGAAATTTGATTCAACCATGAGTTTTACTAGTCCTTGTCCTTTAATCAGTTTAATGGGTCTAATTTCTTAATAATATTCTAAGATAATAGCAATCCATTTACCCCTTTTACCATTAGGGTCCTTATTTAGAATGTTCTTGACAACTGTGTGTAGAATAAAAGCAATGATATGAGAGTGCAAAATGTAGACTCGTAAATCTTTGAATGCTTTGATCAAGGAAAAGGCTTGTTTCTCCATGATGTTATATTTTAAGGGAGAATCTCTTAATGCCTTACTTAAAAATTCTATGGGATGTTCTTGCCCCATCATGTTCTTTTGCAACAACACTGTAGAAATGGTGTGTTCGAATGCAAATGAGAAAATGTAGAAGTCCTTGGTAAAGTCAGGACTAATTAGAACTGGTGTTTGGGTGAGTGCTTGTTTCACTAGTTCAAAAGACTGTTTGGCTTCCAAGGCCCACTTAACTCCTATCTCCTTTCTGAGCATTCTTGTAATATTCCTTAGGAGTTTAGCAAGGTTGCGAATGAACCTTCTAATTAAGTTGAGCTTTCTAATGAAATATTGCAACTCCTTTATGTTTCTAGGTTGGCTAATTTGCAATATAACTTTGATCCTTTTGGGGTCTATTTTGATTCCCTCTTCAAAGATGATGTGGCCTAGGAGCTTACCTTCCTAAAGACCAAATAGTGTTTTTTTAGGATTCAAAGATAAGCCATACTTCCTACACTTTTCAACGACTTTACTCAACTGGACTAAGGGTTCTTCATCAGTCTTAGAATAGACAATGATGTCATAAAGGTAAATGACTATGAAGTAACCTATGTCTTCTGAAAAATTTATGTCCATGGCCCTTTCAAAAGTGGCCCCTACATTCATTAAACCAAAGGGAATTTTGACATAAATGAATGTGCCCCACGGTGTAGTGAAAGCAGTTTCATGTTGATCAATTCAAAGTACTAGTACCTTATTGTAACCCGAAAATCCATCAAGCAATGATATTCTCTTAGAGCCAACTACCCATTGTAATATATGATCCATGTTGGGCAAAGGATAGTTATCTTTCAAGGAGGCTTCGTTCAAATTTCTAAAGTTAATGCACAACCTAATCTCCCTGGTCTTCTTCCTAACTGACACAAGGTTTGAAACCCATTTTGAGTACCTAAGAGGGAATATGATCCCAGCATCATACATCTTTTTAATCTCTTTCTCAACTAAAGGTACTAGGACACGGTTTATTCTTCTCAATTTTTGTTTGAACGGTTTATGATTTTCTTTGAGAGGAATTTTATGTTGAACAATGCTTGTGTCACAAGACTTCAAGTCCTCATACCCCCATGAAAACACATCTTTAAACTCTTTAAAAAGCTCAATATATTTCTGTTTTATGTCAGGAGGAAGAGTTTTGGACAACTTGATCATTTTGGTTTCCTTCATGCTGCCTATGTTATATTCTTCTACATTAAGCTCGGTGGATTCCATCTTTGGTTCTTTAGCCACATAATTAAAATCAAATAGCTCCTATAGGCGCCTTGGTAATGTATCATCTTTACATTGTAAAACCCCAAGGTCCCTTTGATCTATATTTTCAAACAATTTTGGCTTATAAGGTTGTTCAAGAAGATTGATATCAGTTGTAGAGGACAACTCTATTTTCTGGGCTTGTCCTTCAGCAAAAGAATCTTCTTCACGCCCTAATCTTGGTTCCTGTATTGCAAATTCATTCTTAGATTGGAGAAAGTCATCAATTTTTTTATCACCCTCAAACACTTGCCAATATTTTTCATTTTCAAGCACTATAGGCTAGTTTTTTACTTTGACTGTGTACTGTTCATCTGCATGGGGTATTTGGCAATTGCTGGCAGCAAAGGAAAGCTCATTGGAAAGGCTATTTTGAGCTTTACGGATGAAAGTGAGTTCATACTTTTCAAAGGTTTTCAGGAGGTCTAGGGCAGCATTCATATACTCTCTTAGTCTAGGATTCTTGGCTGAATACTCCCCTTTGATTTTCCTAATGATGAATTCTAAGTCCCCTAGGATTGAGATCTTCTTAGCTCCTATGTTTTTTAGCGAATGTAAACCAAGGAGGAGAGCCTCATATTCTGCAATGTTGTTAGTGCTTTGAAAATATAGTTTATAGGAATGGCCTTCATTTGTGTTATGTATCCAGGCACCGGCTCCTGAACCATCTTTGCCACAAGAGCCATCAAAGCTCTTGTTCCAAAGTGTTTCTAGTGCATATTCACCACTACGTTGTTGTTCAGGGCTGCTATATTTTTGGTTTCTGAGTTCTTCATTCGGTGTCTGGTTTGATTGTTGTGGTATGTCTGAATCTGTTTCAATTTTATTTACCTGTTCACTTATGTCATCTTTGTTATACAAGATAAATGATTCAAGGTCTGAATGAATGGAATAAACAAGAGTGTTGTTGTCATATAAGTTTAGAGTGTCGATATTATTCCCTGTGTTCAAAACTTTCAAAACATGGGACTTGTACATATCTTGGCTAATCAGTTCAGTGAGAGGTATGGTTATCTTGATTTTAGCAATATCTCCTTCAAAACTGAAAGGTATTTTTGTTTTGGGCATAGTTACATCAGTTTTATCAGCCATAATTTTTTCTACAAGTTTAGTTTGTTGATTTTGTTTTGGGACTTTAGACAGAAGAGTTTTCTTAGGGCCACTAGTAGATGCACTAGGGCAGCTTGAGTTACCACTTTGCTGGCTGATTTTGTCTTTGTTTGGATCAGTTTTCTCAGACATGGTGTTTGAAGTGTCTACATTCCTCTTAGGAATTTTTTTAGAGGTGTTATTAACATCAGTGTCTGCTTTGTTTTTCTTGGAGGTTTCTTGGTTCTTTTCTCTCCTAAGGTCATATTTCCTATGGACCTCCATTATGGCATTTTCAAATCGTAATTGGTAGTCTTTAGAATCGTCATGGTTTGTTTCAATTTGATCTAAGGAAAAGAAACATTTTTCTTCCTCAATGAGAAAAACATCACCCTCATTATCATAACTTATCAAGTTTACATGATTTTATTTAGGTTCTTCAATCTCTCTTCCCTCTTCATCTAAATAATTGTCTTGGAAAGGAGGCCTGATTTGTTGATCATTATCTCTTAGTCTGTTTTGGGGAGGGTCTCTTCTGAAATTTGGATTCCTACTTATTTTTTTGGGATTTTATTGCTTTTCCCTAGGAGGTGTTCTTTCATTTAGGCTTATCCTCTCCATCATTCTCTCGATTGTTCTAACTAGGCTGTCAATCTTGGAATCAGATGAGGAGGTTGAGGCCATAGTTTCATCTTTGTAGGTAACTCTCTTTTTTGACCTCATCCTAGCCCTCTTTTCAATTAGGTTCGCCTCTACACTCACATATCTCATTTGCATTTATTCTCAAGTTAAGGGGTCTCTTTCTATCAATTGGTAGGTCATGTCTACATCAAAGCCTTCTGAAAATTTCACTAGTGCTAGGCCTTGTGGGGGTTTAATGTGAGGTGGGAGAGCATTGTACACACTATTTAACCTAGTGCAATAGTCTTGGACACTTTCCCCGACATTTCTCTTAAGGTTGTTATATTCTGAGAAGATTTGGAGAGGGTTTTTCTTAATTTCTCACTTGCTTATGAATGTCTGGTAGAGGGAAGGGAGATCATGTATGCTATTAGGAGTCACTTTTGAACCATTTAATGGCTTATCCTCCTAAGATTTGGGAAAAGATACTCATTTTTATGGTCTCCTCTTCTAATCCCATGTAGTCAAAAGCATCATTCATCCCATCTACATGTTGTTGGGAAGTGGTAGATTCCGCTCCAGTGAAGTGAGGGATTTTGGATTGGTAGTCATTTGGAAAAGGTACCAAAGTTTGTGGCAGTGCCAGGGGAGCATACCATGCTGCCATGATGGGAGCTAATGCAATCGAAGGAGGATTTACAAGGGGAGGGTTTGTGAGAGGAGTTGGAGGATGAAGTGGGGTGTTTTTCACAGTGGATGTGTGGATGGGGGTGGTGGAGGTACTTGGACCAACAAACTGATTTTGAGTAGACTTGGTATGAAAAAATCCAAAGTGATGGAGAAGTTGAAATTCAGGAGGAGTGGAAGGAGAGGCTTCTCTACTAGAGCTCTTCTACAAATCTATGGGCTCAAGGTCAGTCTGGTCAATCCCACTTTATGATTTGGTTCTGAAAAGATTTCTTGTATGGTGCAAGTCAAAATGGGGATCTTGTAAGGTTGTGAGATGTTTAGGGACATAACCTTCTCTATGAATGGTCCTAAAATTATTTGAGTCTTCAGTTTTAGAAGTTTTCCACAAAATATTTTTTGGGTCATCAACTATAGTAGGAGGGTTTGGGTCCAGGTAAGATTTGGTATTGATCCTTTATGAAGCTAGATTTCGAACTCAAGTGTAGAGAGGCTGAAATTTTATGACTGTTTTCAGAAGGTTGACCTCTCTTAGTGTTTTCTAAACTCACTTAGTGTGTGATTAAACCTCTAAACTTCCCAGGGCTGATTTGACACAATCCCAGGGAATTCTAATGAGAACTAGTGAAGTAGTAGGCCTACTGAAAGCTAGTGGAGTCACTAGGTGGATGTTTTTTAGTTGTTTTGAGGATATGTACTTATGTTCCACCACCAATAACTGAGAAAAAACCAATCTAGGGATGTTTTTGGGGGCTTCTGAGTTCCTTTATGTAACCCTAAGGTTTCTATGAGTGTCCTTCAGTTGAGTCATCATTTTGCTAGAATGGTGAAACAATCAGATCCTACTCTTGGATAAAATTTGATTTTTCTATGATTTGATAAGGGTTTCTCAAGTCCTAAGGAGTACTTAGATTGTCACTAACTCAGAAAGTCCCATCATGATCCCCATTATGTCAGGTTCTCATAATTTGTTAGATTAGTGACAAAAAATGAATAGGGGTAACATCAAACCAGTCTTTGGAGTCCTAGGACCTAGCCTTCCTATAATTAGAGAGGGATCTCTCTATTTTGTGCAAAGGATGTGAACTTGTTTGCTTTTTGGGTTTTTTTTTAGGCTAGTTGTTAAGTTTAAGGTTTGTTTGTTTGTTTTGGTTGGGTATATGATCAACTAGAATAGATGGAGTGAGGAAATATTTAAGTCATTCGGAGATGGATTCTATAAGAAGTCATGGAAAGTTCAAAAATGAATCAGGGTGCATCACAAGGAAAATCTAACCTGGTCAAATGGATTTTCAAGGTTTGTGTGAGATGAGGTGAACATCAAGTTTGTGGAGAAAGTAGTGAAAAGGGAAATTAAGAATCCTTTGTCAAATAATTTAACAAGAAGGGCCTTCAATACTATTCAACATAAAGAAGTAATCATAATATAGGGCAAACCAATAACTCTTTGATTCAACTCAAGAAAATAAGCATTTAAGACAAACAATTCAGTGAACTATAGAAGGCAAGAAACTCATTTAACTTCTAGTGATTCCACCTTCAAGGTTAGAAAAACATTTAAGATAAACATGTAACTTTAATAAAGGAAGAGGGAACTCCTAAACATCATTGATAATAGCCATAAAGATCTTCAAAACAACCTTTCGAGAATGAAAAAAGGGTATGATCGAAACATAGCTTCTTTGGAAAACCTAATTAGTGGTACTTCAAAGAAAGATCTCAAGAACAATGTTTTAGTGACATCAAACAAGCAGGGAAAACCATAAAAACATATTTGATATCTATTGTATTTAATCATTCATAAGATAAAGAAAGCTTGGGTGGGCCTAGAAAGCAACTAAGAATTCTCTAAACTGAGCTAGCAGAGGAAAACAAGAAGCAGTGAAGAGAAAACAGAGCTAAGGTGCCTTTGAAAAACATTTCTTAGTCTAAAACCTTTGTCCTACTCCAATATATAAGGATGAGACACAATGATACATAAGAAAAAAATAACTGAATAGAAGCACATCACCATTAACCAAGCTCAGGGATCCTGCAAGTAAGCCTTCTCCATCATCAATCAAAACAAGCCATTCACAAATTCCACAACATCAATTGCTTCTTCAATATAAAAAAAACCATATATTGCTCTCAAGAGTCATCAAATGCCCACCTTTTACAATAAGGTCCTCATTCTCTATTTATCTAGAAAAGGAGGGAAAAAACCTTAACTAGGGTTTGAAAATGTCAAAAATAGTCATAAATGTCATTTGTGCCCAAGAGAGCATGCAAGGCCCAAGGCACAAAATATCTCATGAAATAAATGCAAAAATAACTCCTAGCACTTAACTTTGGAATGATTTCCCTCAAAAAACACTAAAATATCATTTTACAATTAATGAATGTATTTTGTTGACTTTTTGGCCAAAAATGCACAATGAGGTCTGAAAGCGTAGCAACTGCATGGGAAAAACTAGGTCCACTTGCAGCCATGTTTTGATGACCTTCTCGATGTCGGAATCGGCTTCGTGATGGCCCATTGGAGAGCCTGCTAAGTCTACTTTCCAAAACAGACCTTAATTTTCTAATTGGGTTCCATTAACCTGTCAAAAAATGAAATTTCCCAAAATTTCTCTAGGCGCAGTGCCAAGCTTGAAAATGAGGCAGAAAGGTGAAAGATAAGGTGTTTCTTGGCCTTTGGAGGGACAAAAAATGCTCCAAATGCTCTAAAATTTGGTGAGGATGTTGTAATTAAGCTAAAGATTCAAAAAATGCAAATTTTTCCTCGTAAGGATGTTGGAAATATGATGCAGAGTGTTGTCCTTGATGGCAACCCACTGAATGAAGATGAAGACATGCGACTGTTGACATATGTTGTCCTTGATGGCAATCCACCTGATGAAGTTATTCTTGACTTGATGGGCTTGGTAAATGATGTAAATCTAATGTGAAATGATGTTATATGATGCTGAGTGTTGTAATTGAATGGCAACCCATTTGATGAATAAGATGGCAACTTACTTGATGAAGTTGTGCTTGATAGAATATGTTCTTGATGAAGTAAATCTAATGTATCTGCAGTGTATACAGAAGGCAGTGAAGAAAAGAAGTCAGAATGTGCTCAAAGTATGATGAAAAGAGTATGTCTCTATGAATACGCGGATATGTCTAGGGGAAGTCGCGTATGCACGCGGAAAAGAACGTGCCAAGTCGCGTATGGGCTAAAGCGCTCTAAAAGTGAAAAACTAGGGGTAATCACCATGGTATTGACCCATTGTATTGGGTAATGATCCACCTAATTGACCCCGTCTAATGTAGTTTTGGGCTCATGGTATTGGTTTGGCTCATGCTATTGAAAAAGGGGCTCATGGTATTGAAAAAGGGAAAACCTATATAAGGAGAAGAATTTCATTGTGCAAATCATGAGTGTGGGTGCAAGATGTCTGAGCTTGAATGAATACTTCTCTCTGAAGTATATCTGAATGGAAAGGGTTACACTTGAATGATAAATCTGAATGTATGATGCACCAATGATGAAGAAGGGGATCTAGATCTGAATTTCACTTGTAGTTGCTAGATCTGATTATGGAAAGCTTAGATCTGTGATAAGGCGAACATCTAGGCGAACATCTGACTGAAGTGAAAAGGGTAAATCTGATTTGAACATCTGATCTGATGAAGTATGCAGCTCTGTAATCATTGAAGATCTATACGCTACTTAATGGCAATGACAATGCTCTCCAGCAGTTTCTTTGAAGAAGCGGTATGTATGATAAAATACATCTGAAGGTATCACAGTATTTAGCGGATTCGTGTAGACGGAGCGCATATACTCACGCGACATCGGTGAAGTGAAAGCAGCATTATGCAAACTAAGTTTCTTTGAAGCTGTAGAGGTATATGAAACATACGATTTACGTTACGCTATGTTACTTTCTCGATCTAATAAATATGCAGATGATGCGTATCGGTTGGTTGCATGTTTTAAGCATAAAAGTATGGAAAGGGTCCAAATATGAATATGATGAAATGTGGTCTGCAAGTTGTGTTCTATTGAAGTGGTTGGATCCAGTGTGAAAATTGATGAAACGTGGTCCATATTGGTGCTGAGGGTTGTAGCCTTCAGTCAGGGGGTTGTAGCTCCCTTCCAGGTGAGGCTGGTAAATGAGAGTAGGGGGTCGTAGCTCCCTTCTAGGAAAGGCTGGTAAACGAGAGCAGGGGGTCGTAGCTCCCTTCCAGGAAAGGCTGGTAAACAAGCGCGGGTGGTGCACAACGTCATGATCAATCTGCGCTTGGCCCCATATGTTGTAAGATGTTTTCTCTATAATAAAATATTGAAGGCTGAGCAACTGCAGCGGTGGTTTTCTCTCGATTTGGGTTTCCACCTAAAAATCCTGGTGTTCATGTGTGATGCTTTGTGTGATGGTTTATTCTTTTCTTACTGCACCTGTTTACTGTTTATTGAGCATCTGATGAATGAATGATGGAATAATATAAGTAAAGATTTAATGAAAGATCTAGATCTCTGTGTATACACTAGTTTCATAAAGGGGATCCGCGTATATACGCTAGTTTACTGAAGGAAAGTAGCGTATGGTGGATTTCAAGATAAGAAAAGTAAAATATTTGATTATAGGTAAATCTTTTGATTCACGCCTCTCATTATTTTTCCCAACAATTGGTATCAGAGCAGGTTCTTCTGCAGAAGCTTGATCGCTTGAAGGAGATCCGAGATCCGTCACAATGGGAAGTATACAAACAAAAGTCTTGCTGAATTTTGGTGCAAAAGTATGGGCACTCATGAAGGAATGTGAAAAAGAAAAGGGTACTTTTGTGGATTCTCTAGAAGACAATAATATTCTTGAAGAAAACACTCAACTCAAGGTAAGCCACGAAGAAAAGAACATAATCATAGAGACTCTTGAAAATTAGGTTAAAGCAGAAAAAAGGCGCAATGAGGAATTGGAGTGTGAAGTAGTGAGTCTAAGGAAAGATAATGATAAAGTGAAATCTCTCAATCTTAGATTTGATAAAGGTTCGGAAACCTTGGATGAGATTATCAAGGTACAACGATCTCCTCTTATAAAAACAGGTCTTGGATATACTGGGGAATCTTCCCAGACATCAGCACCAAATTTTCTAAAAGCAGCCACAGCTGGTTCTATACATTCAGCCACTCAGCAGGGGAACAAAGGATCTTTACAGGTAGAGCATGATCATCTCAATTCAAGAAACACTAACAAGGAGATCTTTCAAAATGGCTACAACCAACAGGTAAATTCTAATAGAAGATTTCATGATCACATAAATTTCTATTTCAATGGACAATGTTTCTTATGTCACAATTTTGGTCATAAAGCTGCTCAATGTGTTGCATATAAAACCATCATGACAAGAGAAGCAAGAAAGATAAGGATGAATTTCGAACCAAAGAAGAACACCTATAACAACTTCTCTCCTCTTCAAAACGAAGTTGAATGTACTTATTGCAATAACTTTGGTCATGAAGAATCTGAATGCAGAAGCAAGGTCCAGCCAAAAGAGCATGTTCCCTCAAGCTCTAAATTGTGGAAAAAGAAAGAACCACCGGTTGAAAATTGTGGGATAGCTTTATTTGCAGAAGGTGAAGAAAATCAATGGTACATTGATAGTGGGTGCTCAAGACACATGATAGGTGACAAAAGAAAACTTCATACTTATAATGCCCTGGAAAAAGAAAAGAAAGTTACATTTGGAAATGATACTCCTGCTGTAATTAAAGGAAAAGGGTCAGTATTTCTAAAAGAAAAGGTGAAGGCTAAAGATGTCATGTATGTGGATGGATTAAGGCATAACCTGTTAAGTGTTAGTCAAATGTGTGATCAAGGAGCAGAAGTGGTCTTCAGTTCCAAAGAATGTGTGGTTCGTGATATTGATACAGGTAAAATCATTATAAAAGGAAAAAGAAATCCAAGCAACCTGTATGTACTCAACGGCATAGATCAATGTTACTTGAGCAAATCTTCAGAAAATTGGCTATGGCATAGAAGGCTGGGGCATCTGAGTTTCTCTCAAATCAACAAAGCAAGTAGACTTCAAGCTGTTCGTGATCTTCCCAAGGTCAATCTTCCAGAAAGTACCATATGCAAATCTTGTCAATTTGGTAAGCAGACCAGAGTTCGATTTAATGCCAAAGAAGGATCATCAAGTAAGCCTCTTGAACTAATTCATACTGACATCTGTGGACCTATGAGGAAAAATTCATTACGTGGGGAAGAATACTATATCCTATTTATTGATGATTACTCCAGAATGTGTCATATCGCGTTTATTAAACACAAAGATGAAGCTTTTGAAAAATTTCAGAATTTCAAAGCATCGGTAGAAAATGAATTGGATTTAAAAATCAAGTGTCTTAGATCTGATCGAGGAGGAGAATATTCATCAAATGAATTCTTTGAATTTTGTGAACAACATGGGATTAAAAGACAGTTCTCTGTAGCAGGCACTCCACAACAAAATGGTGTAGCGGAAAGAATGAATAAAACAATTGTTCAAATGGCTAGAGCTATGCTTGCTGACTCTAATGTTCCTGACATGTTCTGGAGTGAAGCAACAAGTGCAGCAGTTAACATTCTCAACAAGGCGCATGTTCGGGTAAATAGTGACAAAAATCCATATGAAATCTGGTATGGTAATTCTCCCACTGTGAAGCATTTTAAAGTTTTTCGAAGTAGATGCTTTATGAAAAATAATGATGAGAAGCTTGGCAAGTTTGAACCTAGATCAGATGAAGGGATACTTCTTGGTTACTCATCTTCAAGCAAAGCATTCACATGTTACAATAAGAGGCTTCAAAAGGTTGTTGAATGTATTGATGTTGTTATTGATGAGTCTCCTGCAGCTCCTAAAGAAGAAAAACAAAAAATAAAAGAAGATGATAGCGACATATGGCCTTCTACATCAGATGGAAATGATATAGACAGTGAATCCAATGAAGAGCCTGAAAATGATCTATCTGAAAAGGCTCCATCCAGATACGTTCAAAAGAATCATCCTGAATCTCAGATCATGGGAGACAAGGAATCAGGTGTACAAACAAGGAGAACCTTTGTGGGATCTTCTAGTCATCAGGCACTTCTATCCACAATTGAACCACTCAATGTCAATCAAGCTAGCAGAGATGAAAGTTGGAACCAAGCCATGAATGAAGAGATTGATCAAATTGAAAAGAATGACACTTGGGATTTGGTACCAAGACCACATGATAAAAATGTCATTGGAACTAAATGGATCTTCAAGAACAAGTTAAATGAAAATGGGGATGTTGTAAGAAACAAAGCTAGACTGGTTTGAAAAGGGTATACTCAACAAGAAGGTATAGACTTTGAAGAAACTTTTGCTCCTGTAGCTAGACTTGAAGCCATAAGAATGTTTCTTTCTTTTTCAAGTTATCAACAAATCAAATTTTATCAAATGGATGTTAAATCTGCCTTTCTTAATGGTGATCTAAAAGAAGAAGTATATATAGAACAACCGGAAGGATTCATTTTCGGAAATGATGCAAATCTTGTTTGTAGACTTAAAAAGGCTCTATATGGTCTCAAACAAGCTCCAAGGGCTTGGTATTATCGTCTTGACAAGTATCTTCATCAATAAGGTTTTTCAAAAGGGTCTGCTGATAGCAACTTATACACAAAAATTGAAAATGATAAACTATTGATTGTGGTTGTATATGTTGATGATATCATTTTTGGGAGCAACGAAGAATCTTTGAGTCAAAAATTTGCTTCTGTCATGCAGCAAGAATTTGAAATGTCTTTACTTGGGGAACTAACATTCTTTCTTGGCTTGCAAGTGCATCAAAAGGCAAATGGTATTTTCCTATCTCAAGCAAAATATCTTAAGCAAATTCTAAAGAAGTATGGCATGGAAGAATACAAACCTGTAAGTACACCAATGATAACCGGATGCAGTCTCAGTTCTAATGATGAGTCTCCCACAGTGAATCAACCAGAGTACAGATCGATGATAGGAAGTTTACTTTATCTCACTGGGACTAGACCAGACATTATGCATGCTGTTGGGATTGTTGGACGATTCCAAGCTAATCCAAAAGAGTCTCATCTTCAGGCTGTTAAAATAATATTCAAATATCTTCAAGGAACTCAAGACTTTGGTCTATGGTATCCAAGGACTGCTGATCTTACTCTTCATGCTTACACTGATGCAGATTGGGCTGGAAGTGTTGATGATCGGAAAAGCACTAGTGGTGGTGCATTCTATATGGGACCCCGATTAGTATCTTGGTTCAACAAGAAGAAAAATTCTATTGCCTTATCAACAGCTGAAGCAGAGTATGTAGCTGCCGAATCTTGTTGCACTCAACTTCTATGGATGATGCAAACCCTGCAATATTTTCAAATCAAATGTGCAACTCCTATCTCCATTATGTGTGATAATACAAGTGCCATCAGTATCTCAAAGAATCTTGTTATGCATTTGAAGACCAAGCACATTCCCATCAAGTATCATTTCTTACATGAACAAGTGCTTGAACAAAAGGTGAAGTTGGAGTATGTTCCCTCCAAAGAACAAGTTGCTGATATCTTTACCAAACCTCTTTCTAGGGAAGCGTTCGAGTATCTAAGATAGAAGCTGGGAGTGTTCTCTGCCAGTCAAAAGAACAAATCTGCATAAATTTTAGAAGATGATAGTGGATACGTGTGTTTCATGAAACACAGTCGCGTATATACGCGATTTCATGCACATAAAGCCGCGTATGTCTGATTGCTGACAATTTTTGCTTGGAGTCAGCTCTCTTCAGCACAGCTGTAGTGCTGTTTGGTATCTGTGATACTGTTTGGTATCTCTAGTGGTGTTCCAGTTCTCATAATTCTATTTCTCATGTTGTTGATAAAGATGCCTTGATTATTTGTTGGTGAAAGTGTTCAGGATGCACAAACTAAGGGGGAGCCTTAGTCACATGAAAAGAATGCTTGGATGCACAGATTTAGGGGGAGCAGCGACATTGCTGAGTATAATGCATTGTTGGCATTATGGTGGTTCTGAAATATGTTCTCTTTCTTGAGGACCTTCTGGTGTTGGTTATGAAAAGTCATATTTGTATCTTGATGAAAAGGTCATTGTAATTTTCAGTCATGTAAGGACTTGTCAAATTTGTAAACCCACTTGGTTGGGTAGCTGAGTCAAATTTTGTAAACCCACTTGGTTGGGTAGCCGAATTGAAATGTGTAAACCCACTTGGTTGGGTACTTGAGTCTCATATGTAAATCCACTTGGTTGGATATTTGTTGTAAGTATGAGTCATTGGTGATAGGAAATTCATAGAGTCATGTACTCCATTGGAAAATATGTTTGAAGATTCAGCATGAACTCAGGGGGAGCTTGGTCACTTCAGTATACATCAGATCTGCAGAACGCTTCTTCTACATGAGGAGAAAAGGGGGTGAGTGTGTTGGTTTTGATCCGCCCGTTGCCCTTGATGTCAAAGGGGGAGAGTGTGTTGGTTTTGATCTGCTAGTTTTGATCCGCCCTTTGCCCTTGATGTCAAAGGGGGAGAGTGACATGGTGTTTGAATGCAGATAATGGTGTCAAAGAATTGGGAGAGTGACATGGTGTCAATGTACTTATCTGTTTTGGTAACCAAACACCATCGTGGTTGCCATCAAGTCCAAAGGGGGAGATTGTTGGAAATATGATGCAGAGTGTTGTCCTTGATGGCAACCCACTGAATGAAGATGAAGACATGCGACTGTTGACATATGTTGTCCTTGATGGAAATCCACCAGATGAAGTTATTCTTGACTTAATGGGCTTGGTAAATGATGTAAATCTAATGTGATATGATGCTTGTTGATATTATGATGTTAAGAATTGTCCTTGAAAGGCAACCCACTTGATGAAGATGATGGAAACTTACTTAATGAGGTTGTGCTTAATAGAATATGTTCTTGATGAAGTAAATCTGATGTATCTACAGTGTGTACAGAAGGCAATGAAGAAAGGAATTCAGCATGTGCTAAATCTTGATAAAAAGAGTATGTCTCTATGAATACGCGGATATGTCTAGGGGAAGTCGCGTATGCACGCGGAAAAGAACGTGCCAAGTCGCGTATGGGCTAAAGCGCTCTAAAAGTGCAAAACCAGGGGTAATCACCATGGTATTGACCCATTGTATTGGGTAATGATCCGCCTAATTGACCCCGTCTAATGTAGTTTTGGGCTCATGGTGTTGGTTTGGCTCATGGTATTGAAAAAGGGGCTCATGGTATTGAAAAAGGGAAAACCTATATAAGGAGAAGAATTTCATTGTGCAAATTATAAAGTGTGGGAGCAAGATGTTTGAGCTTGAATGAATACTTCTTTGTGAAGTATATCTGTATGGAAAGGGTAAAGGTTTGATGATAGATCTGAATCTATGATGCACCTATGAAGAAATGATGAAGCGGGATATCTAGATCTGAAATGTATCTGTATTTGCTAGATCTGATTATGGAAGGCTTAGATCTGTGATGAGGCGAACATCTAGGCGAACATCTGTCTGAAGTGAAAGGGTAAATCTGAACTAAATATCTTATCTAAAGAAGTATGATTCTCTATAATGATGAATATCTATACGCTACTTCACCGCAGTGGAAGCGCGTATATACGCATCTTTGCTGAAGAGAAAGCGCGTATACGCAATAAAATACATACAGAGGTATACGCTGGTTCGTGTGGACGGAAGCGCGTATATACGTGACATCAGTGAAGTGAAAGCGCGTATGCAAACTAGGGTTTGCTGAAGCATGGGGTATGAAACATCTGTTCTGTTCTGCTGTATTGCTGCTATCTGATATGTGATGTCTGAATTGGTCTGTATCAGTTTGGTTGTATGTTTAAGCATAAGAGTATGGAAAGGGTCCAAATCTGAATATATGATGAAATGTGGTCTGCAAGTTGTGTTCTATTGAGGTTGTTGGATCTAGTGAGAAAATTGATGAAACGTGGTCCAAGGTGGTGCTGAAGGTTGTAGCCTTCAGTCAGGGGGTTGTAGCTCCCTTCCAGGTGAGGCTGGTAAACGAGATCGGGGGGTCGTAGCTCCCTTCCAGGAGAGGCTAGTAAACGAGTCAGGGGGTCGTAGCTCCCTTCCAGGAGAGGCTGGTAAACGAGCGCAGGTGGGTGCCTGCGTGCTGGTCAAGTCTGCGCCAGCACATATGTTGTAAGATGTTTTCTCTATAATAAAATATTGAAGGCTGAGCAACTGCTGCGGTGGTTTTCTCCCGATTTGGGTTTCCACCTAAAAATCCTGGTGTTCATGTGTGATGCTTTGTGTGATGGTTTATTCTGTTCTTACTGCACCTGTTTACTGTTTATTGAGCACCTGATGAATGAATGATGGAATAATATAAGTAAAGGTTTAATGATTGATCTAGATCTCTGTGTATACGCTAGTTTCATAAAGGGGATCCGCGTATATACGCTAGTTTACTGAAGGAAAGTAGCGTATGGGTTTTAAGGAATGAAAAAGTAAAAGATTTGATTATGCAGTAAATACTGATTCACCCCCCCCCTCTCAGTATTTTTCCCAACAAAGGATGCCTGAGATGAAATCATAGCGCGAGGGGTGCTTCGCTTAGAGGCCTCAAAATTTGCAAAAAACCAAAATTTGTCAAACTTTTCCCAAAATTGGTGGATGTCTTCCTTATGGGGTTTGAGAGGTCTGTAGAGAATTTTGAGCCAAGATTCCAAGGTTTTATTGACCTTTTCTCTCTTTGAGTGCTTGTATTATGGCATAGGACTTTTGAGTTTAGCCCTTGCAATTTGGTTTTTCTGGTGGTAATACTTGGTCATCTTCCTTTGGAGATCAAGATCTGTATTGGCTTTCTCCAATTTTTCCTCCAAGTGTATGTTTTCTCTTTCTAGCCAAGGCTCCTAGTCATACTATATCCCCATGGAAATCAGCTCATCTAAAGGGAGCTTCTCTGCCAAGGATGATTCTTGTTCTCTATGTTTTGCAAGGCCTTCTTCAAACCAATGGTTCTTGGCCTCCTCCTATATTGCCCTTCTTCACCTTCACCTTCCTCATAAGTCCCCATAAATTCTTCAAGCTTTACCTGTGCCCTTTGAGCTTATTTCCAGGATCTAATTTCTCTAGCTTCATAAATGGAATTTTGTGCCACTAGCTACCTATTCTCCATATCAAGGGCATCATTCACACTCTTGGCCCTATCTATATTTTCTTGGAGGTCTTCAATTTGGGCATCTTTGTTCAGGAGGATCAAGTTTGAGATCCTTGCTTCATCTTATTCGTCACTGTCAACTTGGATGATTAAAAACTCTCTCTAAACCTCATGTTGATATTCTTCTTCTTCCTTTACCTTTTCTTTGCCTTTATCTAGTGGCTTAGTGGATGTGGAAGGCATGTCCCCTTGCCTTTTTGAGGAAACAAACACATGCCTTTCCCCTCACTGATATGTCAATGGAAAAGGTTTGCCGGTGATATTTTTTGTGTCTTCATCATGGCTGTGATCCTTGCTACTATCATCAAACTCTTCATTTTCATCATTGTTTTCATCAGTAATCTAGTTTTATGCTTCATCGTTGTCCTCTTTCTTTCCAAAATCATCACTACCCCTATTATCACTAGGAACATCACTGTCTTTACTGTCACTGGAGCTTTGAGTTTTGTTGTTGTCCCTAGTATCATCATTATCACTAGGGAGCTCACTGTTTTCGTGACTGTCATGACTGTTTTCATGACTATCATGACTGTCTTCTTCCTCACTGATGTTTGATTCATTGGTGTCAATGTCGTCTTCAGCCTCTTCATTTTCTGTATTGTTGTCATCTTCATTTGGGTTGCTATCTTCATCTTTTCCCTCATCTCTGTGATGACTATGAGTCTCACTGTTTTGAATATCATTAGGATTGTTAGTCTTACTGTTGTCCTTAGGATCATCCTCTCTTTCTTTTTCACTTACCTCATCTTCATTGTCATCCACCTCCATGTCTTCTCCTTCATTGCTGACCCCTTCTTCATCACTACCTAATTGATTTCCACTGTCAGCTTCTTCATTTCCTTCACTATTATCTTGTTCCTCTGTTTCCATGTTTTCTATTTCTTGTTGGCTTGACTCATTATCACCCTCATCTTCATTTTGGTTTAATTCATTGTAACCCTCACCCTCATGGTCACTTGATTGTTCACTGCCACTTCCTTCTTGATCTGATGCATTAGGAGAAGGTAAGGAAGGGAGGTTTTCTTGAGGAGAGGATATCCATGTAGATGATGAGGCATGATGAGTAGGAGGTGATGGAGGCATAGAGGGAGGAGGATGAGATGATGAGGGTAAATTTAGCTGATGATGGGGCTGTGGGCTTGTAAATATTTCATGAGCAATGAACACCTCCCAATTTATGCCTTTTTTCTCCAACTGATGTAGCACAACCATCTTGATCAAGGAGTGGTGGAACAAAATTTTCATTTTTTGGGAATGGTTCCTTCTTCGGACAATAGAAGACATCTTGTCAATACTCCTATAGAAGTGGTAGGGAAAATGAAGCATATTGACCCTAGTGGAGTGCATGAGCAATCTAATATGATAGGAGTAGAGTCTAGAGTTCCTTCCCTCACAGATAAAATATTTCATGATGACCCTCATCAAGGGTTCATACCTCTCCAGCAAGTGTGAGAAAGGTAAAATAGTCTCGCAACCTTCTATGTACCTAGGATTGAGAAATGTCTCATAGTGGCTCATGTCCAAATTTTCACTTTTGAACCATTTTTCACCAACATCAAGTATACCTGTAGCAATAGAAATGGCATCTGATGAGAGTTCAAAGGTCACCCATGCCAAGCTTGATTGTTTTTTATGTAGGTTAAGAATGAATAACCTTGTGAGCTTTGGGTGATTTTGTACTTGTTGGACTCTTTCACAAAACTAAAAACACCCTACATTTTGAAAGCATGTGAGAATCATGGGAGAGGTAGTAAGCTCCACAGTGTATTGGGGTTCAAATATATTAACCTTCCAACCCTTGCGCTTCTTCCTCACAGTCACTTGTCCTCCTTCACTGCTAATATTCCCTTATTCCCCTAACATGGCGATTAGTGCTACCTTTAAATAGCCCCAGGCCTGCTTGTGAAACTTGGTGGGATGAGTGAAACGAAATGATGTTGCAAGGAAATTTTTGTAAGTGAGTGAGAGAGAGGTGTATGTGTGTGGCTGATCTCCTTTGAGCTTTGATGAAGGGTTAACTTTAACTTGTTGTAATTACCCTAATTGACACCCTTCTTGAAAGATAATTTATTTCTTGGAGGTCAAAACAAAGTGTTTTTCAGGAGGACTTAGGGTTTCTAGTCACTAGGGTTTAGTCAATTCCCCTTAAGCATCAAATCATGAACTTCACTGGAGGAGAAGGAAAGACATCCACCTACCAACTTTTGGTGTCTTTGCAGGTCCTTGGATGTAGCTTGGAGGTGCTCCTTTGTGGTTTTTTGGCAATTTTCAAGTGGAGGAGGGTTTCTAGCTTAGGCGTAGTGCCTGAACATGCTGTCAGGTGTTGGGCCTCTTGAGTACAGTGCCTGCACGCGTGCAGTTCTGCCAGGCTTTGTGAGCACAACTTTTAGGCTATTTCTGGGCCTACGGGTAGTGCCCGCTTGAACACACAGCGCGTTCACCCGAACGTGCATCATAGTGTATTTTTACATTATAAAAAATATCAAAGACGTAGTGCCACGTGCTATGAGCGTAGCACTGGCACGAATGCATAGCGCTGGGTAACCTTACCCAGATTTTCACTAAAACTCAGAATTTTCTCTTTGAAGGATTTTTTTACTCCTTTGCATGTGCATAATGAGTTGAGTGATAAAAATATTGACTCTTTATAGTCTTAGGAAAATAAATTTATCCCTTGTAAACCCACATTCTAATGTTTTTAGTCCCTTTGTCACTTTTACTGATTTTTCATTTTGAGTTGTTTCACTAGGTGGCTTAAAATCATTCAAGTGATCTTTTTCCTTTCTAGCCATTTTTCTTTGTTGCTCTTCAGGTTGCTGACATGGTGAACTTTGACCTCATTTGACCTATTGGTGCCTTTATCACAGTGTTTTGCAAATGTTTTGTTTGAGTCACATGTTTTACTCTGTTTTGGCCATGCTCATGTCTTCGAATCATTTTCACAACCTCAGGTACTTTCATAGTGGCAGCATCCTTAAAACTTCTATGTTTTACCTTGGAGATCAAATTTCCTGTTGCTTGATGGGTGACTAAGAAACTTGTTTTCATCCTTCTCATTTATCTGAGGCATGATAAATCCCTTTTTTACAAGTACCACACCTTTCACAATCATGTATGCTATCTTATTTTTGCCACTTATGATTTGCAGATGTCATGACATATTGATTTAGCCCTTTATGATGTTCTTGGATTTTGACACATTTAGTTACACAACATCAACCTCATGATCAACTTGGTTTTCCATCTTGAAACTAAATCCTATGCTTTTATTCCTTTGATTACTGAGTGCAAATGAATGAAAATGAAGGCTTGACCTTCCTTATACTGATACTCTTTGGATTATTTCCCTTTGAGGCAGTGAAACACTTTAACTTAGCAAACACTAGAAGTCACCTACAACAGTCTCTTGAAACCTTCTGTCTGTTGTCATCATGGAGGCCTATCATCTTTATTTCATCTCCATTGCCTACCTTTCTAAAACGTTAGGTTTATGGGCTATTTGAGAATAATTATTAGTGTTGTCTTCTAAGTTCTCTATAGCCCTCTCAAGTTCATTAATTTATGTCCAATTCACGTCATCTGTTTCATTTTTCAGTTATAATTTCTAAAAATCTTCAATTCATGCTTGGTTGTACTGGTGTACCTCTGTCCATGTGATTTGATGTATTGGCTCCATGCTTGGCACACTGTTGGCCCAATTAATCTTAGCAACCCTGATTTTTCCTGAACAAAAGTTGCTTCGTCCTCCATTTTCTTATGTATATCTTTAATGAGGAATGGGCCTCTTACCTTACCAATTTTTTTGCTGATAGTCACCTTGACACTCCTGCAGAAATGTCAAAATGAATAGTTGCCTTTACAGAACTTGAACTTGATAAGGAGATCTTCCTTGGAAACTTTTCCTCTCTATCTCAGACAAACAAGTGTTGACCTTCTTTTATATCTTATTTAGCTTCTTAGCACATGAAAAAAAGTGACTTAGAACACCAAAAATAATCCCACAACCTATGAAACCCTAATGACCTAGCCAGAGGCTCTTTTGACTTGGTCTTTGACTAAGAGCTTGACTTGCGGTCTTCAAGTATGAAAAAAAAGAGTTTTTGACAAATTGATGTATTGAAGATCCAAAATCCAATGTACTTGATTTATCTAAAGAGCCCACAAAGATAGTTTTGATACCATCAATGGTTGAGGCATTTAGTGAACGTAAGAAGGAGTAGGTTGTTTGGTAATCCTAGATGCCAAGTGGAGGGGTGAGGCAAAGGCAAAATAGAGTGTTGAGGTTATGGGTGGAAAAATAGGATAAAGATGAGTGGAATGAGCCCATGAGAGGTCTTATAGGAGTGGTAAGTTGACCATGAAATGACAGAATAGTGAAATAGTGAAAAATTTATCTTGAGGATAATGAAGGCAGTGAGATTTCTAAAACTCACAATATTTATGAATATTTTTAGGAATCTAGGACAACTATTAGTCATATAAAAATAGAAAAAATTACTGATGACTAACACCTATCATTGAAAATCCTAATAAATCATATGATAGAAGATATATGCTACGATTATGAACTATACCTATGTATATATACGCTTTCCCTTAAGAAGACATGCAAAGATATCTCAGAACACTGATACTTGAATATAATCATTGCCACACTGAAACCATCATTGAAACACATACTGAACCCACTATATATCTTTGAACCAAATACAATTCATCATATAGTAGCATCAACACAATTCAACATTTCATTCCAATATTTAAACAAAACTAGTAATGTAAAACACATATTTTCATCAAACAAGAGAAAACACCACAAAATTGATCAAACATCATTAAAATTTCATTATGTAAAACACTACCATATGTACACAACTCTTATAAATCATATATGTGTATGTACGTCCTTTTCATACTTGAAACCTTCGTATATATCTTGAAATATTACATAATGTATACACAACTTCTCTAAAGAATATTCATGTATGTACGTGACCTTTCTAAATAAAACCTACATATATATCTATAATTACTGAATCATGCCTTTTATACAACCATTAAACATACTTCACAACCCTTAATATCGCATGTTCATGTCAGAGTATCATTACGATAAACAATCTATCGTTGTTAGTCATAATCATAAAATATCAATTAATAATGTTTATTAGTTACTACAATTCTTTGATATCTATCAAATCTAGACCTCCTTCACGATACTTGGTGCACACCTATTTCAGATCAAACCATTCATCGATAACCCATAACTTTCACACTTAACACTTTGACCTCCATATCCTTATATAGCTTAGGAATTAGCGAATACCTTAGGTCAAACCCTTAGTAATTTCGATGGTATTTTATAATGATATCCTATTTTCACGCTCATTACCATGGACCAATACCATGGTAAATACCCCTGGTATTGAGAATAACATGGTGCGAAAACTATACGTGACTTTTCTTCACTATACCCACGTATGTATGTGACCTTTATCCGTAGGACCCACATATACTTTAAAACTCCTCACCTTTATCATTCCTCTGAATGGATATTCCTTGTGTAGACTTTTCATAACCACCATGTTGACATATTTATCAAGTAGGTTTCCATCAAGGAAAACACATTAGTCATAATTCCATCAAGTTGATGCTCTTCGCAAAAGTTATAAATTGAGATAATCTAAGGAACATCGAGCCTAAGTGACTGTTACTTGGAATGAACTCTGGAAATAGATCAAGATTGAGATATTCTATGGAACCAACCAATGTAAATAAATTCCAACTAAAATCATAAAATTTCACCCTATGTAGCCCATCTAGATAGCCACGTGATGGCTCACATGTTTATGGTTCTCGGAGGGGAATTTCATGCATTATATTGTCACTATGAAGAATCACTTGCAAATGTTTCAATTCAAGAATATACTAACATTGATAAATATATTTCTTTATCCCCTTTAAACTGTCACACAATATGATAATATTGCTCAAATTTCCAGTCTTCTAGTTTTCTAACAACACATTGTAAATCAGACACTAGGTAGTGAGCCATGAAAAACATGGCGCGCCTCACCACCTTCCATTTGATATTCATTAATAGACAAAAAATTATAATTGAAGGCATTAATATCTTTTTTCTACAAAGGAAACACTGATGGATCGTACACCAAAATATCATTCACCCATTGGAATTTCTTCCTTAATAAAATAGAAAACACTATTTATGTGTGGTACTTTTCGACTCTTAGGACCTCCAGTCATCCAATGCCATAGAGAGCGAGTTTTAATCATGGATACTGTGGGTATTTCCGTATCACCCTTTATATTTGTGCAACCAGTACTGGGTGTCACATCTGTTGCATAAAATCTCAAAAGAAGAAGGATTTATCCAAATTTTCCATAACCAATTGTATTGTATCAACTATTTCTTGAACTCTTTTATTATCTTCTACATCAGGGAAATAATTAATATCCATAATTTCCAATCTAAACTTGAGGACTACTAAAGAAAATCACACAATCAATAACTAAAAATCAAGAATAAAAAACCCTAGAATCAATGGAGTACCTAACAAAATGTTACAAGCAATGAAAAATATGGAATTTAGAGTTCCTGAAGATATGGATACACATTTTATATATTTACTTATATTTATTTTTGGTAAGGTTGATAGAAAAAATAGATAGTTGAAAGATAAATTACACACAACACCAAAACACACTCTGTGATTTTTTTATTCATCACAATAGCTACACATATATAGGACATAAAACTATGACTTCCACACTTATATATCATGACTACAACTCATACATAGGAAACACAACTTCTAGATTGATGCTTGGGAACTCAGAATGACAACTCACAAAAGCACATGGAAGCATTACTTCCAACACCTTCCCTCAATGCTTATACGGAAAAAATTGAAAAAAAATATTACAACAACAAGGATATTGTATTTTTGATTGGTCTTCATCAACACTCACATCCACTTCAAGATCTTGCAAACACAACTCATTCACCACCACATCTTTGAGCTATCACTTGACCTCCATTTAAAACGTAACCACCTCTAACCATCATTGATGAACTTTGCAAGATCAACAATATTGGCACCTTGGCTCTTCGAGGCTTCTGCAATAAGAGCCATCTAGTATTGAACCATCGTATGGACCAAAAACCATATGTCATATGTTTCTCTTTCGAGTATCTGTTAGTTTCTATGATGGAGGTTTGGATACTAAATGTGTTCAAAAGTAAAAACAATTTGACCTTAGTAAAACACAAGAATTGATGTTTCGAACATCGGGGCTTCCTGTTTAAGAACTTCCAACCCTTTTTATAACCAATAAAAACATGTAACAATTGATGTTTCAAACACTCGGGATTCCAATTTAAGAACCACCAACACTTTTTAAAACCAATAAGAACACATAAGAATTGGTGTTTCAAACATTGGGGCTTCCATTCTAAGAACCACCAACCATTTTTATAAGAAATAAAAACACAAACAAAAACCACAAAAACATATGGAGACAAAATAAATGACTTCTCTTTATTGATTTGTGCAGATCAGATCAAATATAATAATAGTGTCTTTTCATATTTGTAGTTTCTATCACATCTTCAGCGTTTGGATCTCGATCTATGGATAAAAAATATAATAATATTTTATTAGTTTAGATATATAATGACAAATGCCAACATTCCACCTGCATGCCACACTTGTGTATCTTGAACCATCTAAGAATATCAAGAACCACCATTTACAACATGTAGAAATTTCTTTCAATTTGTAATATCCCAAAATGTGGAAGATAGGAATATAGAACATATGCATAATTCCAAATAAGAATAAAACATATAAAACTGGAAAAATGTTGGAATAAATTAAGACATCATACATAGGAGAAGAAACAGCTGAGTCATATCATTATAATCACAACAAATGAAAGTACACAGTGATCCAAAAGGAATGCACTCAAGCCACAAGATGGCAGAAGTACACTAATGAAACTTATCACTGGAAAGTATAAACTGTTGTTTTTGGAAACTGTTGCTTCCAGGAAGAAGATCTATGTGTGAGAGGCTTCTAGAATTCCTAGAAATAACTGAGATTTTAACCACGGACTCTACTTGAAAAACCCAGGAAAACTAGAAATTGTTTGGCGAGATTTTGAGTTTGGATTTTCGGCCCTTTTTGGGTTGCACACTCCCTGGATACAACTTCTGATATGGGGCTGAAAGAATTATCTAATTGCTGCAATAGCACCCACTTAGATCACTAACTAAAGTGTTGGTCCCTTCTCACGATTCCCAAGCTCAAAACTTGAGTTCTAGCTCCTCCACTAAATATGCAGTTGTTGCATGCACAACTGTTGGGAAATAATGCGCTGTCTAAAAGGGATGATGATGTAGCCTGCTGATAGATAATACAATTTTTATCCCAGACTGTTGAAGTGATCCCCATAGTGAAGGATTAATCCCTCATAAGATTCCAAGACGAGTTTCTTGGAACTTCGTCTTCTCCTCAAACCCTCACTATAGAATTACAAAATTCCTGTAGGAGATGTTGCTGCATAGGAGAATAGATGGATGGCCTGATGCTAGATATGTCAATGAAACTCCCAAAATATTGCAATGGATCCACGATGTGAAGCATTGATCCCTCCAGAGTTTTCTCAGCTGAGGTACTGAGAACAACCTTCCAACTCTCACACCCAAGTTCAAGAATGCATAATTCCTATAGTTGGAAGTACAAATGAGAGTGGCTGAATGTGGCACTAATTTCTAGATGATGAATACTACCCAATAAGCCCTTCCCAGACTAGGCACCACCACATCTTTGAGCTTCCCAGACTAGGCACTCAGAGTCCCCTATGGATAAGGGTGGGATTCCCTCTTGGGAACCCCCGGTGCTAAACAACACAACAGACTTAGATAAACAGCTGAAGCGTGAAAAGAAATTTCTTACGACACTACACAATAAAAATCCAGACTCCCTTTGCTTTGCTGCCCTCGTTTTCCTTTTATGGTTGTGAGCCTTCTCTAGCCTTGGCCTACCTCATTACTGTGTTGTACATGTTCCCACTAGCATCCATAAAGATGCGCTATCCTCCATGATCTCCATCACTGTTACAATTATTCTCCACTTCCTCCATCATGTGTGCATTTAATGCACCACTTCCTCCATCACTTCATCATTATTTCTCCATGATATTACATTTATTCCTCCACTATATCCATCATATTCCTCATTATTTCTCTATGATATCCACTCTTCGTTCATTATTATGTTGCTCCACTACTCCATAATACTACTCTACTACTCAATTAACCCACATTCATGCTACATAAGTGGATTTTATTCATCTACTGGGTTTATGTATCCCTCCACCATTTTATTTACTTAACTAAACAAGAAAAGTAAGAACTCTAATATTCCAATTAGCTGATGGAAAATTTGGAATATTACACAATTGTATATCCATAATAGAACAAACCAAATCTATGCTCATCCATATTATTTATATGCATGTATCGTCTTCTTTTAAAAATATTTGTCCACAATGAAAATTCACACAACAAAAACACTAGATCTCCATAATTATCCTTTGCATGAAACTATCCGTAATCCACACACAAATCAAAGACTCACACAAACAATAGATCAAACACTATTAAACTAATCTATGTACAAAGGAGTATCATGGCTAAAATTGCATGATCTAAGCTCCTCTCCTGAGAGAGTTAGAGCTAAGCCAATTCCGATACCATTCTAGAAAAATAGGGAGAGATCATAGAGCGATTAAACACAACACTGAAACCCAATATATGATTTATTTATTGATCAAAATAGTTACACACATATATAGGACATAAATCTCTGACTTCCACACTTCTTTGTCATGACTACAACTTATACATAGGAAAGACAACTTTTGGATTAATGCTTGGGAACTCACAATGACACTCACAACAACACATGGAAGCATTAATTCCAAAAACGGTTGTGTGAAGTTAGAATCCTTGAATGTGTGGCTTAGATTTCATTGTGAGATGCCCAAGGATGTATGTGGAGGCTCAACAAGGGTCTATGTTCTCTTTAACGGTTTCTCCAACCTACTAGAGAAACGATAATGTAATGTGTTGTCTTGTTAAACATTTCGACTTTGGTTAAATTATATAAAAATAAAAGTAAAATAAATTTTAAAAAATCTCGAGCCTACTATGGATGGATATGTAATTTTTAACATTTTGACTTAGCCAAATTTCATTAATAATAATAAGAAGAAGAAGAAGAAGAAAACTAAGATTAAATTAAAAAACTAATAATTATAATTATTAATAGAACATTTTGAGTCCATATAATCACATAAAAATAAAACAATAAAACAACAAATAATAAAAAAAATAATATAAAAATAAAATAAAATTATTTAAGTAAACTAAAATGGCCAATTTACTCTTATGAATAATATTGACTTTGTCATTTTTTCAACCTGGTTTTTTCCCATAGTATTCTTATCTAATCTACCACACACACACACATAGATTAAAATAGTCAATTTACTATTATGTAAACATTTGGACTCACAAATCATGGTCTTTTCCCATGGTATTATTTTATAATATAGCCTATTTAAAGGCATAAAATTCTAAGTAATTTCCACATAAAAAGACTAACTGTCAAATTTTTGTTTCAAATTTGAATGTTTTTGTCTAAGAGTTATATATAAACACAAAAATTCAGAAAGTGATTCATGGATTAGAAACATAAGTTTTCAATATCACAAGTTGCTATTATTGGTAAAGGCAAGCCTTAGATGCCAAATACAATACAAAGTTTTAAAAAATAATGGGGGGAATTTTTATAAAAAAATTTCATTATAATTTCTTAATTAAAAAAAGGATTTTTTTTGCAAAGTTCCTTCCCATTTGTAGACCTTACTCATTGTACAAATTTGGAGTGTCTTCATCTATTGACATCATTGCATAAGAAATGCAAGGGTATTCACTAATTCATATACTATACTTTGGTATTTCTCAATATTCATTAGTTCATATTCTAGACATTGGTATTTCCCATTGCATGCAATGCCCTACATTGATTGATATTCTATCCAAAAGACCAGAAAGCCCTGCATGAATTTGTTGAAATTTTCTTATGTGAGACCTCTAGTTCCTCCATTTCTTAATATTTCCTATGAGGAAATGGGCACCGAGCTATCCATCTTTTCCCAGTCAAGAAATGTTCCCTTTAAGTTTAGGGCCATCCCTCCATAACCTAATGAAGAATTCTTGGTGTTGGATCTATGGGAAATACTGAGAGGGGTGTGTGAATCAATATTTCTTATCAATTATAATTTTTTAAATATTTTCAGAGCATTAGTTAATTTTCAATTATTCTTTATGTTTATCCAGTAACAATAGTAAACAATAGAACACAATAGGCACATGAATTTTAGGTGGAAAACCCCCTCTGGGTGAAAAAACACCGACTGCTTTTCTAATAAATTATTTAATCTTCATCCCCAACTGAAATGAAAGGTACATATTCCTAGAACTCTATAAGAACATTCTTCTCCATCTCCCATTGGAAGGACGTCCCAACACCCTGGTTTCTTTAGTAGTAGATTGAATGGATGCCCTGATATCCTATACCAACCTACCACCCTGAAGTGTTCACAGGATCCAACCTGTAGGTCCCTTCGTTCACAAACCTAGCACCTCCCTACCACCCTATAATTATCATAAATAATACAAGAGTGTGGACTCATGTACCAGGGAAAATGATCCATGATACGATATGATTCAATGATTTTCTTGAACTATATCAATCACCCAATCACACTATGACCTGCAACCTAACCATAACATTATCCAACAATGACACTTATACCTCCCAAAAATGCCTCTCCAACTCTAGGAAGATTAAATTTTTTACAATAGCGATTATTTTGCAATTTTACAATACTGACTTTTGACATGACCTAATACTTGACTTGACACTGCTTCTTTGAACATTAGTAGGTGCTGAGGTATTGTTGTGCTTGCTTCAAGTAATGGTACTTTGGAGTTGCATTTTCCTTCTAGTATGTGTCTGAGTTTTCCTATTGTTTCCTCATTCTTTCACATGCATTAATGAACAAGACCCAAACCAATATAGAAACGAAATACTTACACTGTACTAAAAACCATATGTCAGAGAAATATTCAAAATTCAAATGTAAATACATTCAACATTTATGAACAAAACCCAATGAAGAATACATACAAAATACTTACATTGTCATGAAAAAACACATGGTAGAGCTTATATTCAAATTAAAATTCAAACACTAATCATACATACCTTGTTGTAGTAGACTTACTCGTGACTGTTGCTGTGTTGTCCTTACTGCAGTGATCCTTGAAAGCATATTTTTTTATTGCATTCTGGAATCTAGATATTAAATCTACTATATCTATGTAATTTTAGGTCTCCAAGGTCGTAAATTTAGTCCTGTGGTAGCCCTTTCAGTCTTGTTTCCAACCCCGTATGTCTTATCAACATTGGATTTTTCAAGAAATAGTTATGCCTAATATCCTACAATGACCTAATTATCGACTGGTTCAGTAGAGAGAAATTGTAAGAAGTTCCATGTGTCAATGTTTGAATTTTTTATCATGAAAATGATAAAAAACAAACTAAAACCCGTCCTCTTTCTGACACTTTTTACGAAATTTTAATCCAATTCTCAAAGAGAAAGTTATGATGATTTTCCCAAGGTCACCTGTTTGACATGAAATTCGAGAGCCTTCAAAAACCCTAACTTCCTCAGATCATATCTCCGAAAATATAGGGAACCAATAACTGAAATTAGGACACAAGCTTCATCAGTATTTCGCCCAAATGTGTTTGTAGTTTCAACATCTGAATCTTCATAGGAAAAACTTTATAGTTAAAATTCCATGATGACATGTTATAAGTAACGAAATCCTTATATGAGGAGGATATGAGGGTCAAAATTTATATAAATTCTTAGGTTGAGAGGGTATTAAATAAGTGAACGTTGGATGGATTTTAGGAGCTTAAAAATTATTAATTATTGACAACTCAATTACCACAACCAATTATTAGTTTCATGCCACAACCCCATGGCGTTTTAGCCCACTAATTGGGGTTATTAACATCAAACACAAATATCTCTCAAACCATGAAGAATTACGTATCATGCCATATATCGACAGAAACATATCGATAATTAGAAACCATCCAAAATATCCTTGACTTAGAATAGAGTAAGTTGTCAAGTCAAAATTCCTATGCAAGATCGGGGTAGCCCCTAGTGCTGCTTGGGTTGACATCAATGACAATCACTAATCAACAAGCTCCCCCTTTCGCATTGATGGAAACACAAGTACTCCCCCTGTGATCATGACACCTCTTCCTACACCATTACCTCCCCTTTGTCATCAATGGAAAAGGGTAAATCACCCTGACAAACGTCATCCTGCGGACCTATACACACCTCAACTCCCCCCCCCCCCCCCTTATTTTACTTAGTTAGATAAGAGAAAGATTCTAATGTGAACTTGGGAGAATCCCAAGCTTTAGGTGAAGATACTCAAATGCTTCACGAGGTAATGGTTTGGTGAATATGTCAACAATTGGTTCCATTGTGCCAACATATTCAAGCTGGATATTGTTTTTGGTGACCTACTTTCTAACAAAATGATATTTTATCGGAATGTGCTTTGTTTTGGAATGCATCATGGGATTCTTGGAAATATTGATGGCACTAGTGTTATCTCAAAATATGGGAATAGCATCATCAAACTTAAGTTGAATATATTGCAAATTTTTCTTCATCCAAATAAATTGAGTACAAAGGGCTGTTGCATCAATATATTCTTCTTCTGATGTGGATACCGAGATTGAAGACTTCTTTTTACTTGACCATGTAACAAGGCAACCACTTAGCTATAATGCTTCTCCACTAGTACTCTTTCGATCATCAACACTTCCTGCCTAATCCACATTAGTATAAGCTTGCATAACTATATTTTTTCCTTTGGGATACCATAAACCATATTCTGTTGTGCCATTAAGATATCATAGAATTCTTTTGACATAAATAATATGAGATTATTTTGGTGCTTCATGGAATCTTGCAACTTGTCCAACTACCTGCATTACATCTCGCAGAGAAGCTGTCACATATAGAGGACTGCCAATCATAGATCTATACAGCCTCTAGTCCACATCCTTTGACGAATTATCTAAACTTAGCTTGCAACCAATTACCATTGGGGTAAGGATAAGATTTCAATCTTCCATCTTGAATTTCTTGAGCATTTCCTTGATGTACTTGGTTTGGTATATAAATATTCCTTTATCCTACTGAGATATATGAAGCCATAAAAAGTATGTCAGCTCACCAAGTAGAGACATTTCAAACTCATTTTGCATCTTTGTGGCAAATATTTTACTTAATTTGTCATCATTGCTTCCCAAAATTATATCATTTACATATACCTCAATAATTGTTAGGTTACATTGATCCATTTTCACATAGATATTGTTGTTGCTGCTTCCTTTCTTGAATCCTTGTTGATGTAGATATCCATCAAGATGACCATATCAAGCTCTAGGAGCTTGCTTGAGACCATATAGTGCCTTCTTTAATCTGCATACATAGTCTTCCTTTTCAGAGAGCAGAAAACCCGCGGGTTTTTCAATGTAAACTTCTTCTTCCAATTCACCATTTAGAAGGGATGACTTAACATCCATTTGGTAGAAGTTTATTTTTCTCAAGCATGCATAAGGGAGAAACATTCTCATAGCTTCCATTCTAGAAACAAGAGAAAATGTTTCTTCAAAATCAATTCCTTCAACTTGTGCATATCCTTTGCAGACCAACGAAAATACCTTCATCGACATGGGAATCGAACTTGCAAAATTTTTTATCTTCTCTTTTGATGTAGCCTATGATTCCAAATATTTTGAAGTATTTGACGTTATCCATTCTTCCTTTCGATAATTCATATGGAGTCATGTTACAATTGTTCCTTAGCAAACCTCTGTTTGTAATGAATACAGTTGTATTGATTTCTCGAACCCATAATTTATCATCTAACTTTGAGTCATTTAACATTGTTCTAGCCATTTCCTGTATGGTTCTATTTTTTATTTCGACAACTCCATTTTTCTACGGTGTTCCGGCTGTTGAGAATTGCATTTTTATTCCATTTTAATCATGGTACTACTGAAATACCTTGGAAGTGAATTCTCCACCATTATCTGATCTCAGACATTTTATCTTCAAATCAATTTCATTTTACCAATTCCTTGTAGATTCTAAAAATTTCAAATGCCTTGGTCACTTTTTCTTTAAGAAGATGAGGAATGTCATTTTGGTGTAATCATCTATCATTAGCATAAAATATAATTCTCCATCTAAACCTTTTGTTCTCATAGGACCACATATATTAGTATGTACTAATTCCAATGGACGTGATGTAAATTGTTCTTTTGTCTTGAACTCAAATTTTGTTTGCTTGTCATGCCGACAAGATTCACATATCGTAATGGTGGTCTTTGAAATTTTAGGCATTTCTCTTACTACTTCCTTCTTGCTAATACTGACCAAATTGTCAAAATTTATATGTCCTATTCGTTTATGCCATAACCAACTTTCGACTTCTTTCACCAAAAATCGCCCTTCAAGTGTCTCATCCAAAATATATATGTCATTTGGTGCTATCCTTTCTCTAGCCACAATTTTACTGAGCTTTCCTTTCTTGATTTCACATTTCTTAGATTTAAATAGCATCATGTGTCCTTGATCGCAAATTTTTCCAACACTGAGCATATTGTGATTCATATATTCAACCAACAATGTATATTTCACTAATTCATTCTTTCTTCCAAGTGTGACTGTACCTAGTCCTATGACATTTAAAGTCCCATCATTTCCGAATGAAAATGTTCCATCCTTATTTTCCTTCAAGGATATGAACTTATTCTTATCTCTAGTCATATGAATTAAACAACCACTATCAACATACCTAAAGTTTCTGTTTCTTTGAGCCTTGCGAGCGATACCACATTTTTCAGTCTTCTTTTTCCATATTTATTCATTGTGATTTTGCAAGAATTCCTTTGAGGAACTTCCAAGTCTACAATATTTAGCCAGGTGTCCAAAATTGCTACATTTGTAACATTTGAAAATGTCTCTCAAGTGATCAAATCTATTAATATTCTGTTGAGTTCTGAAATATCCATTTATATAACATCTCTAGAAACTATATTTATTCCAAAAATACGTGCGACATTCTATATCTCTATGTCCAAACCTTGCACATGAATAACAATGACCATAGAAGATAGGTTGATACCTGGGAGGAAATATTCTTTGAGGAATTGTCTTCCATGGTTCTTCCTGTGAGTCCTGATTTGTTGAGTTGGCTAGAAGGTCTACCTGCTTGTTAGATTTTGCATATACATCTTCTTTTTTTATCATAGAAGGACTTCGCTCCTTTTCATATTTTTCTTTGTAACCAAGACTAGTCTTGTCACTATTTGATCGTTGATTTTTGATGATTTCTTCCAATGCCTTGCAGCTATTGGTGTAGTTTTGAAGAGTTTTTCCATTTTTTACTTTCTTTCGAAGAGAAACTATTTCAGCTTCCAATGCTTCTCTTTCCTTGTTGCTTTACTTTAATTCTTCCCTAAGTGATTCTTCAACTTGTTTGTATTCTTCAACCTTTCTTTTAAGATTCAGGACATGTTCTCTTTCTATCTTTAATTCGTCTTAAAGAGTGCTGACATGCTTCTTCTCGATGTTGAGCTCTTTGATAACCCTAATCACTTCATTTTGAAATTCAACCTCAGTTATCTCTTCTTCTTCTTCTCCTTCTTTGTTAGATGCTTCTTGCTTATTATGCTTGGCCATACACAACACTCTTCCGATGATTTATTCCTCATTATCAGTGTCTTCATCAAATGAGGAGCTATCTTCTTTGGAGAAGAAACTCTTATTAAACCATTTCTTGTTTCCTTTCTTGTTGAACTTTCTCAAACCTTTATTTCCTTTCATAACACCCTCATTTTTGTGAGTACACTTGACTGAAAAAGCATCACCACAATTGAAACATATCAATCGAAGTTTATATTCAAATTTCCTCGTACCTGTTCTCATTTTTCGCATGAAGTAGGAAAATTATTAATCTGAAAATTCTTCTTCATCTTCTTCCTTACAACTGTAAGTTCTCTTTTGGAGTATGCTTGTCCTTACTAGTTTTCTTGGATGTGGAAAATGATGCTTCTAGGTGAGATGTGTTGTTATGTTCTTCATTCCTCATTTCGTAGGCCATAAGCACTCCATGCAAGTCATATTTGCTAAGATTGGCTAGATTCAAACTATATTTCAGGACATATACCTTTGGGTTGAATCTTGCCGACAAGGTTCTAAGGATATCTCGGACAACAATTTTTGTGCCGAGAGATTCTCCCAAACCTTCCAATTCATTTTTTATTTCATCAAAAAGTTTTAAGTATGCATCAATATTTTCATCTTCATTAATTTTTAGTTTCTCAAATTTTTACCTGTATATTTGAAGCTTTGATTCTTTCACACTTGAGTCACCTGCATATATATTCTCAAGCTTGCGCCATACTTCTTTAGTAGTTTTCAAACTCAGTACCTTAAGATAGACAGATTTGATAAGAATGTTGATAATTAGATATTTATCCCTTGCATCATATACCATATTTTTCTTTCCTTGTTCATCATGGGTCATTGTAAAGCCTTTTTCAATGATTTCCCATACTTCATATCCTTGCACCAGAAAATGAACCTGCATTCTTCCACTCTGAAGTGTGTATTTATTTCCATTGAGCAGAGGAATTCTATTCTTAGTATACTCCATGAACTCCTTCTAGTTTTTACACTGCTATTGAAGGAACCAAGCTCTTATTCCAATTATTGGAAATATTGAGGGCGGGGGGGGGGTGAATCAGTATTTCTTATCAATTAACACATTTTAAATATTTTCATAGCATTAGTTAATCTTCAGCTATTCTTGATTTTTATCCAATAACAAAAATAAACAATATAACACAATAGGTACACGAATTTTAGGTGGAAAACCCCCTCTGGGTCAAAACCCACTGAAATATTTTCTAATAAATTCTTTAATCTTCAGCACCGACTGAAATAAAAGGTACAACTTCCTATAACTATAAAAATAATTCTTCTCCAGCTCCCACTGGAAGGATGTCCGAACGCCATGGTTTCTTCAATAGTCAACTGAATGGATGCTGAGACATCCTAGACCAACCTACCACCCTAAAGAGTTCATAGGCTCCAACCTATAGGTGACTTGATGCACCAACCTAGCACCTCCCTTCCACCCTATAATGATAAAAAATAAGACAAGAGTATGGATTCCCGTACCAGGGACAATGATCCATGATACAATATTATTCGCAATTATTTTCTTGAACTAGACCAATCACCCAATCACACTATGACCTGCAACTAACCATAACCTTATCCAAAAATGACACTTATACCTCCTGAAAAATCCTCTCCAACTCTAAGTAGATTGAATCTGTACAATAATGACTCTTTTACAATTTTACAATGATTATTTTTACAAAACTGACTTTTAACATGTCCTGATACTTGAATTTACACTTCTTCTTTGAATGCTAGCAGCTGCTGAGGTATTGTTGTGCTTTCTTTAAGTAATAATACTTTAGCGTTGCATTGTCCTTCTAGTATGTGTCTGAGTTGTCCTATAGTGTCATCCTTCTTGCACATGGATTAATGAACAAGACCCAAACCAATATACAAACAAAATACTTACACTGTCCCGCAAACCATATGTTAGATAAATATTCAAAATTCAAATGTAAATATGTTCAACATTTATGAAAAAAACCCAATCAAATATACATACAAAATATTTACACTGTCCTGCAAAAATACATGTCAAAGATGATATTTAAATTAAAATTAAAACACTAATCATACATACCTTGTTGTAGCACCTTATCACTCATTAAATTGTGAAACATTTCTTGATAGGGTCATATAGGTCACTCACCAAATGGATAAGGTTTCTTAAGCCATTTCAATATGGTATAGGAATTTTTTTTTCATTTTTAGCCTATCCTAAGTTTCATGACCACCTTCATTTATGCCATTTTAGTCAAATCAATCACATATGGTGTCATTTGTCATTTCCTATGAATTTAAAAGAAAAATGGCATATCTGTTAGTTTTATATATATTTTTTAGCGTTTTACACGGGGAAACAAAAGATTTTGCTATGAAACTACCTAATAGTTTTGTAGCGAATCTATCATGGCCTTAACCAATTTCTCTACGGAAGTATGTTTTTTAACCTAAATTGTAAGAATTATATGACTTATCATTTCCTAACTAGAGCAGTAAGGGTAGACTTCATTGAAGGTTGTTATGGTAAGTTCAAATTTACAAAGTCATGTTTGATGTCATCATTACCTTTCTAGGCTTGTATGTGTCATGATTCAAGATTGGGTTGTCACTTAAACTATTAAACCTCGGCTCAATTATCCTTTTGTAATATCGTGCTTTATCATTGGATGTGAGTCAATTTCTGGAGAGCTTCTTCATCAAGCCAAGCATGTTGCTAGCAAATTTGAACTCTGCATGTGTGATCAAGCAAGTGAGGCTGTGAAGACTATAAGACATCCATGGCTACAAGAAGAAAAAAAAATAAGGGTGGCCATTGTCACAAGTATGAGCCCATGGACATTAATTTACTCAATGAAGACCCTACTGCCATGGAGGTTTTCAGAAGGAATGGATGCTTGCATTTTTTTAAGAGGTTGCAGGCCTTTCATTTACACGTTTCAAAGGATATGGCCATGAGCTTCAGAGGAAAAAATTCAAAGGTTGGAATTCTGAACCTTATAGTGACTCCATAGAGCATAGCATCAGCTATAGGAATCCCTAGAGGAGGGTAACAATGGTTCAGAGGTATCAAATTCACAATGAGGGATTGCAAAGAGTTCATCAAGCAAGAAGATAGTGAAATTGATCTAACAAATGTTATCCCTAGGATTTTTATGAAGGAGAATTATGCAAAGCTATTGATGGTCATTTAGAAGTACTTTACTTGTGAAGGAAGGTTTCAAATGGTCTACTCCTATCATCTCAGACTTCTTCTGCATTTTGTAGGTAAGAGGTCACTTGTCTTGCCTTTTTATTGATATAGAAGTCTAGGGAAAATTTCAGATAAGGTTCAAATAAAAATAGAAGGAAATGAAACTTATCTTTTTCATCATGGTATAATTAAGCCATTAGTGTTAGAGGAATTGAGGAGGTTAGATAGAGATTGGACTTCCTTCTTGTTCATGAGTGGTTATGAAATTGATGTGGTTACTCCTAAGAAAGCCTCCAAACCTAGAACTACTTCATTAGCAGTTGTGGCAGAAGAATTTGAAGAAGAAGATAGATCACCTCTAGTAGAGCCAGTGGACATGAGAACATAGCCTTTACAAGAGAGTGAAATCCCTCAAACAACACCTACAAAACAAAAGTAGATAGTCAGCAAACAAGGAAGAAAGAGAGTCACTAGGAGCCAGATATTGGCTAAAGGAAATTTCAAGGATATCTTGCATGAAATTGAAATTGAAGAGTCACCCATTGTGCAAGCTGAAGACATTGGAGATGGAGGAAGAAATCTGAAGAAAGGTAAGACTGCTAAAAAACTAGATTTTGTAGGTGATGATGTTGGTTTCATTTTTCAACCTAGGAAGCCAATGACCATGCATGCAAGTAAGGTCATGGAAAGCAAAGAGACTCAGAAAACTAATGAATCTACCCAGCCACCAAGAATTGTAGATCTGTCTTCAACAACAAAGGAGGAATTGGTTCTCAAGCAAAGAAAAGGCAAAGAGAAAATGATTGAAAAATCAGAAATAGAAACCCTCAAAGAGCAGTTGAAGAAAGAAGTTAAAGAGATATTAGTTTTAAAGTTGGAGGCAAAGAAAGATAGAGCTGAGAGGGTCCAATTTGAATAGATGAGAAAAATCTAGGAAGAACAAGTCACGAGTGTTTCAAAAACCTTGGACAATACAGAAAAATTGATAAAATGGACTCTGCCACTAAGAGGAGAGGTCAAATACATAAAGAGGATAAACTTGCACTTACAATACAAAAACAGAGCATTAAAATATTAAGTGGAATTTCTTAAGGAGCAGCTGGATTTGATTCAAGTGAAGTTAGAAAAGAAAGGGATGAAGATGAAAGTGGTAGAAGAAACGATCAGCCAATTGATTGTAAATGAAGATGAAACACCACAGGAGTAAAAATTTGAGTTGGAATGTGTTTGATGAGGTTCATGACTTACAAAGAACCTAAATTTAACCCCTGGAGATCAATTTCTGAAGATAATCTTGAATTCAGCAAATTTTGTTTTTTTGGATAGTTTTGTAGCATACCCCAAGCTTGAGGCTAGAAATATGATACAAACATTTATGTAGGTGCATTTTTTCCTTAAAAATCAGTTTTGTCAAGTTTTATGAAGGGATATCGACAATTTTCAAGGTTTCTTGGCATAATAAAGGTGTTGGAATAGCAAAGGAGTCAAAGAGATAGATGGAAAGCAAGTTTTCATACACTACTAAAACTCGCTACGAAACTGCCTAAAGTGCCCTATTTCGTAGCGAGGAGATTTTTGAAGAATTTTGAGCATATCAACAACACATTTTCCAGCTGGAGACCTCCAACATGTCAGTGGACCATACTAGCAGATATTCATGGCTCAAAAGGAGTGCTACATATCCAGCTCATTAGTTAAAACAATTATTAAAGTGAAGGGTTATCCAGTCCTTAAAACTAGGACTGTGTTCCACGGATCTAGGGATGTATTAAATATGTAAAGTGATGGCGATTTGTCCTTCGAGCATGTAATATTAATTATGTAACTATTTCACTGATAGGAGAAATAGATGTAATAAATAGGAGATAGAGTCCTATTAGGAGTTTGTTTACTTTAAGGATAACTGTCCTTTTTCTGTTTCAAGTTAGTGGTTTCAGCTAGGATAGGTGTCAGAGTAGAATTTGAAGATATAGCCAATTGGGCAGATCATCTAGATTTGAAAGAATCTCTATTTATAGACTAAGCATCGAAGAGAAAAGGGTTGGAGAATATTGCACCAAATTCCTGCTTGTATGTTTTAACCATTATCAGTAATACAAAGTGACATTCTACTTCCAGACCTTATATTCTCATGAGGTTTTCAATGTGCTATTGATATGTATCTTTATGTTTAATCACCTGCAGTATAGTTTTTCTCTAATTACTTAGAATTCATAATACTATTCTCTGACTTCCTTTAGGGGTGAAATTACTGTGTTTTCCTATGTTATGCGTATGAATTATCTTTTTTAAAAACCTCTATCTGCCTCAGCTTCCATGAGAAGAACCACTGTCACTAAGAGTACTGATGTTGAATTCATAGTCCAATGGTAGCAAGCCTTCATTTTTTAACCTACAATCATACAAAAAAAAGTCACAATTCATAGAGTTATCCATATAGTATTATCTTTATTCAAAATCATAAACCTCATTTGAGAAAGCACTCTCAAACTGAAGAGGTTAATCTCCAGTTAGAAGTGGTTTGAAAGAGTTACATTGAGTTGATTGATGAGCATCTAATCAAAATCAATTTGGTGATAATGTTTTTGTGCATCTGCTGGGATTCTGAAGACATATTTCCCGAAGTTTTTGTGCAAAGAGTGAAGCTGAAGTACTCTTGGAGGTAGCAAGAGCTCATAAATATTTGAGGTTGCAGAACTACCTTGGTGACTCCATTGTTGAAGGATTGAAAAAATCATAGCATCATGGTGATTCCACTATAATTATGAAGAACTTAGATGTTGTCATTCTTGTTTCAAAGTATGCATGTGTATATTTTTCAGAAATTTATGGTTTCCGAAATTCTTTTCCAAATGATGCATATTTTTTAAGGAATGGTCCAAAATTTAATGGAGAATATTTGAGTTTGACCTTGAAGCATATATCATATTTTCGTGACTTTAATGAGCTTCTTAGAGTCAGACATGAAGATATTTTCATCATATTTTTCTATGATTCATTTCAAGGGAAATATAAACAATGGATTGAAAGTTTTCCTGTCATATCTATTAAGTCATTTGCATATTTTTGGGGGCGGAAACGTGAAGCTGGGTTACACTTTTGTGAGAATCAGGGGCTGAAAACGTTTTTCAGCAATAGTTCGGCCGAACATTTTATAAATTTTGACCGAACTCGTGATTCCGTTTAGATTGAAGGCACACTAATGGCATGGGCAAACAAATTTTTTGTCGGAGATGAGAAAACCGACGACAAAAGTTCGGCCGAACTTCTAACAAAATTTCGACCGAACTGTGAGTTTGACCGAACTTTTACTTTTAAAAAAGTTCAGCCGAACTAGGTTTTATAAATAAATCGCCCGCGATGTTTGTTTCTTTAGTTGTTTGATTATTCGCGGGTTGTCTGTGACTGTTCGCTGCTCTTTTCGTGCATTTTTTCCCGTCAGCCTGTTGTTCCTCCTGTCCGTGACTGTTCGCTGCTCTGTTCGTTGCTCCTTTCGTCGACGGCGTTTTCCGTGACTGTTCGCTTCTCTATATATCGGGTATGTTCGAGTGAACGTCTCGCAACTTGTATGACTCCTTTCCAGAGTAATGAAATGAACAAAAAAATGATCAACTGTTCCATTGTTTGTTTTTTAGCTTTGTTTGTTGTGTTAAATTATTTTAGTTTTATATTAGGTTTGACTTGAAACAAAAATTTAGGGGCATATAGGCAGCCACAATAGTTTGAACGCTTAAATAATAATAGTTAGGATTTGGCCTCTGTCACCTTTGATTTCTAAATGCAGATCGTGGGATCCTCCAGTAATCGATTAGATTTTTTTACTGTTTCTTGCATGTATCCTCCTGAATAAATAGCAAGGAAAAACAAAAGTCGTGAATCTTTAAGGATGTGTATTCTTGATCTACCTTCATTGCCAATTTTTATTCTTGCTCGACTTATGAAATATCTTCTCAATGGGAACATCGTGGCTCTTGTACCAGGAAACTAAAATTATTTTGTCCACGTAACTAATTTATGTCTTCTCTTATTTTCATGTTTACCTTCATTTTCACAATCTTCAACTTGGTACCTGCAATTTTTTTCTCCAACCTTTCTAGACTCTAGTTTCTCATAGAAGACTTCCCTTCTGGATAAATGGAGCATGGTGGATTACCTTTTCTAGCCCTATGCAAATTCATTTCTAGCTCCCTCAGCGTGCTCCTTAACTCTGCAGTTTTTCCTTTAAATCTTTCCATTTTGGGTACCACTTTCCTTTAAAATAGATTGCTAATGGTTACACATAATTTCAACCTCATTTTATTTTATTTTAGTAAGAAAAATACCTTGGTTTATATTATGTACCAGGAACAAAATAGTAAGGACTTTACATAGCACTTTTATCATGATCCTCCACTCCCAAAGTTACTGAATATGTCAGATTTTCGCCACATAATGAATAAATAAAAAATGAAATAATATAGCCCAAAAAATACCATTTCAAAACAGAGAAAATTTGTTATCCCCGCCCCTGAAGAGCCCAAAAAGTGGTTTGATTACTTAGTTTTATCAAATAAAAGAGAGATCATTCTCGCTTAGCTTAAAAACTATTTAAACTTAACATTAAACTAGCAATTGCACCACATAATGTTGCAAAGGAAAATTTGTAAGGAAGAGCATAGATGAAGAGAAATGTGATATATTACATTATATAAATGTAAATGTAGCCTAAGTTTGAGTGAAATATCTTCACAAAACAACCCCAAAAGTATTAACCATATGTGTTCGTGTTGATGACCCTATAATCACTTCACAAACAAACCTCGAAATGGTTAATCAAATGTGTTAATGTTAAATGTTGAAACGCATGCTTTCCAACGTCGGGCCTCTTGTAGCCAACATGTGAGAAAAGGTGCAGTCCAACGCATTAAGGTCGCACTTTGAACCACTCCACCATGAACTCTGATTCCAGATGTGATTTCGGCGACACGATGTTGCATCTAAAGTTGCTCAGGAGTGGGCAGGCTCAAAGAGAGGGGATGAGAATGTGGAATTCAGGGTGGTTGCGGTTATGAATTTTTTTTACCGATGTCGATCACAGGGCTTGAAAATTATTTTGTGATTTACAGTACTAAAACAGGTTAATGGAAGCTATTTCTCGAGTTTTTTCCTAAACCAAGAACCAATGACCTTCTGTGATGCTCTTGGAAATGTTGTAGCCATCCTACAGGTAATGATCTAGCTCTCGTAGGGCATTGATGTTTCCAAGAAAGGAAAATTGAATGAATGCAATACAATTTTAAAGATTAAAATACTCTTGTCTAACTTCCTTAGGCCGTTAACAGGTGTGTTGTTTCCATGTTTTTTTTCCAATGGTCTGGAAATTTTTCTAAGGTACCAATCTGATGGTAAAAAATAGTTCTATCATCTAATACATGAGATCAATGACTCACAATGAGACCCTAGAATCTCACAAAGATCGCTCTTTCACCACCACATCTTCGAGTTGTCACTTGACCTCCACTTAAAATGTAACTTCCTCTCACCGCCATTGATGAAATTTTCAAGATCAAGAATATGTACACATCTTCTCATTGGGGCTTCAGCGATAAGAGTCGTCAAGTAATGAATCGTCATATGGAACAACCACCATCTATCAAATATTTCCCTTTTGGTTATATGGCAGTTGCTAGGAGGGAGGTCTAGATACTAAATGTGTTCAAAATTTGATAAAAAAACATTACATTACACAAGAATTAATTTTTCGGACACCAGGGCTTTCAATTTAAGAACCACCAACCCTTTTTATAGAGATAATTAAAGGAAATAGTAAACTTCTTCACACCACAAACTCACACGATAGAAGAACTTAAATCTCTTTTATTTAAGAATAGTTTCAGAGGTGTTTGTGATGGACAATCATCATTATCTGATTATGTTATGTCATCTATGTTGGCTATGTTTGCAGTTTCCTTGTCATTCAAAAGTTCCCTTGCACAAGTTCGACAATTCTAGGTTGTATGTCCATATTTGTGGCAGTAGAAGCATTATGTTAAACCATTTTTTTTTTCATTTTTCTTTTGGAGAATAGTGCAATATCATGTTGGCCACCAAAATTGAACCTTCTGAATCTCCCCTTTTTTTCTCAACTAAAATTAATGATACCATTTCTTCTAATGGTTGAGAGGAAATATGACTTAATGTGAATACAATGTTTCTATACTTGGCAGATAGGCTATTTAATAGAATTTCTTTAGCATCATCCATTTCTACGTGCCAATTTCATCTAATTTCCCAAAGAGAGACATTAACTCATTTATATGATTATAGAGAAGTGTCTCTGTTAGCCATCAGTATTTTTTGCATGTTAGTGATGACTATATCTTCAGCTGAGTTTTCTAGAAACTGATTTCCTTATGTCAATATGTCATCCAGAAAACCCTCCCAAAACTTTTTTTCGCCTTTCTACCTATTCAGTACACCCCTGGCAACATCAAAAAACTCCATATCACAATCCTATCTAACACCTCGACCTTATTAAATGCCCTTGACTTTAAAAGGCAAATCCACATCTGTTTCAAAGGTCTCCCCTATGTTAGGAAGTGGCGTTTAGGACATTTCACCTTTGGCAATCATCAAAAAGCCAAAAAAGCCCTCATCTGCAGTAGACCTACCATGACTGATCCCTTAATTTGCAAATGAAGTTGACAAACAGCCTTAAGTCACGCCACTCATATTCCCTAGGTCTCAGCACTGCATGAAGCCCATTCCCAAGCTGACTAGTAGGTTTTTCACTGTGTTCTATGGTTCTACAAAGAGCCGAAGTATATTTCATCTCATGGAGTAAATGTTTGAGTTTCTGGGTTAGAAAAACAGTGCTTCTAAATGTATTTTGAGCTTCAGAGATGAAGCTGCAAAACAAAAAAACTCTCAATGGGACCTTATGACTCTTTGAGGTATAGAAAAATCCACCGATGAAAGGTCTGCTTGTCTCGGCAAATGAAGTGGGTGTCCGACCCCGAGCCTCCTTCATTACAAGCAGAGGGTTAGGGCACCTCCTTCATCCATAAGCAGAGGGCGCAGGTCAGAGTTGACTCAGAAGGTTGCAAAAGTCCAGGTTTGCCCTGTCTGAAACAATGAAACAATATCTTCGGGTTTCATGAATGTAATTGCTGACCATAACAGGATTGGAGTGAAAGTATGATAAGCTCAAAGGAAAAGAAGTTTAGCACGATAGGAGATCATGCGAAACTTTCAGAGTCAGGTGAATGGTTCTTACTCTAGAGGTTTTATCATCGGTGAACTTTTCAAGGAACGGACACGTACATCCACAAGATCAAACAGAACAGATGATAAACAATGCCATTACACAGGCAGGAGAAAGTTCTTGGTTTTTCAAGAAATCACTGACCTTCATAGTCACAAAGAGTTTTTGTCAATATAACAGGTCATGAGATGAACAAGCCAAGTGACAAATATCTCAGCAACCTTAGAACAGTGTCACTGTGGCTAGGTCTTCTTCAAAAAACACAGTGATGCTTGCAAATAGTGATGCCTAGCTTGATGTTGTTCAAATGATTTACTTACCACCACATTCAGAGACAGGTTGTGTCTGACATAGTGGTAAAAGGGGGCTTCTGATACTTTACCTAATGAAGGGCCTCCTCCATATATGAGCAGAGGGCCAAAAATCATTGCAGGCTGTGGAAAATTGGTAAGTCCAAAAGTACAGGGAAAAGACACAAAGAAATTGAATGAAGGAAAGTGTTACTGTCTATAATATTAATGTATTGATCTCCCTCTTGAAAAGAAGCTACTGTCAACGAGTCCAACATCAGGTAGAAAAGAAAATGTTGAACATATTGTATGCTTTGAATGCCAAAGGAACAGTTGACTTAAAAAGGGTTAAAGACATTCCATGACCACTTATCCAGAAATCAAAGAAAATCCTTCTGAGCAAACAAAGGAGTCTAGGGTGAAAGGATGCAACCTAAAAAGTGTATTTACAGTCCAGAGAAAAACTTGTGAAACACTTAGAAGCAGCAATTTATCATTGGGAAAGTAAAACAATGACCAAGGTTGAGTCATGAAATGCATGATGACAGGTATGAAATGCTATGAATAGACAAAGAGACAATTTTGAGCATAGGTGTGCCACTAACATCAAAAAGAAGATTTTCTCCTTGAGGAAAGGGTCAAGCAGCAAAACAATATCATATGTCAAAAGTCCAAGAGAGGCGCCTTTCAAGAAGAGGTGTTTACAACTTTTCCAACATTTTTAGTGCATTATGAAATAGCCATTCTTTACTAGAAATCACCAAGAGAGGGAGGCAGTGAACATATGTCCAGTCATGAAATGTTGCTATTGACAAAAAGGGGTTTAATATGCTGATCAGAATAGAATAAAGACTGTGTGCCAAAAAACCTGTTTTCATATTTTACAAGTTTGGCTTTTCAAATAAGGAGGCAACCTGGTATATGATCCTATGATTAGGCAGAAAGGAATTTGTTTTTGATAAACTATCATTGTTTATATTCCCTAAAGCAGACGCAGCCCTTCATTATCCTAAAAAGCCGATTTCGGCCACAAAGATACAGTATAGCAAAAGCAGTGACAGGGATGTGGCGCAGTGAGTTGTCAAACATAAAATTATAATAAAAATGACCCTTTTTGGAGAACAGTGCAAGTCATAAAAGATGCAGCTACTGGTACCTACACCATTAGACACAGTGGCAAACATAGCCCCAAGATTATGAAGCCTTGTTTTAGGGTCCAAAGGTTAGTAATGAGGGAACCACCAAAGAAACAAAGCGGGAGGTTCTTTACCTCACACTTGTGCTAAGGTCCTCGATCTACATATGGTCAAATGATTGGCAAATCTCCAAGGCCAGTTTTGAACGTACCAGATTTAAAAGGATTGAAGGTTTTTCAAAAAAAAAACAAAAAACTCCGCAAAGAAAGCCAAACCACAGTTCTATTTTACCTTTTAAAAATAGAAATGAACGTTTGAGAGTGTTTTTTGAAAAAACGATATAAGTTTGGAATATAGGAGTGGAAATTCACTGTCAAAAAGGGCTAGAGTCAGAATTCTTTTCGCATCCAGCATCAAACAAGCGAGAAAATTGGGCGAAATTTCCGAAATTTGCATTCAACAATCGGCGCGACGGGCCTGGAAAGTGGCGCGACGTGCCTGGGCGTCGTTTTGCAAAGGCATTCAACGTCGGCGCGACGTGCCTGTAGGCGGGCGCGACGTGCCTGTAGGTGGCCGCCCGACAGCACGACAACTCCACCCGGCGTTTTCTCCGGCGCGACGAGTTTTGCTCCAAGGTTTGCCGCGCCAGTTTTGAAGAATCCCGTTGCATTTTTAGATCCCTCCAAGGGGATTTCTTCTCAAAAACGCACAAGGTACTCTATCCCTACCTTAAAGAACTCGAAAAATCAAGTTTAAAGCCTGTAGACCTCGGTTTGAAGCTGTACATAGTTAAAGGGCAAAATTTGTTGATAAGAAGCTGGAGGCAGGGGTATAAAGATGTTAGTTGATGGCAAAGTTGTCAGAAACAGAGGGGCAGATATTTTGTTGGTATATTTCTCAAACTCACAAGCAAAAGGTGTATTACCTAAACCACTGTCCGCGTTGATTTCCACCTAAACTAGGTCTGGTTTCTCTTTGCACTATATTTCATCATTCCGAAGATCTGCTGACAAAGAAATTCTGAGAGTAAAGGGGACCGTTTTTCTGAAAGACAGAGGCTTTTGGTGTTTGAAATCTAACATCATAGACAGGAGCAGAAATGCATTGATAGATATTGTGAAAACACAAGCAAAGGTGTCCCTCACAAAGTACTGTGCACTGTTTTTACAATCTAACTTAAGACTGCCTTTTGTCATTACAATACATTGTATCACTCTGAAACCTTGTTGACAGAAGAATTCTGAGGTTGAAGCAAGGCCTTTTTCTGAAAAACAGAATTTTTAGTATTTGAAAGTTAATACTGAAAACAGAGGTACAGTGGGTGGACTTTTTAAACTCACAGAGCAGAGAATTTGTTTCCTAAAACCACTGTCACACTTATTTTACACCTAAACTAAGCCTGCCTTTTCATTACACTACATGATATCATTCTGAAAATTGTTGGACAGAGAACTTCCAAAGGTAACAGCACAGTAAAAAGCAGAGATTGTTGATGGCTAGATTTTGACATTAAGGGCAGAAGCACCAAAGTGATGTTGAATTTTTCAAAACTTCACAAGTGAAAGTGGCCACTGTCTAAAGGGCAGAATGCTTGGTGTTTGCATTTGATATTAAAACAGAGGTGTAGGTATTATGTTGACCTCTTAAGCTCACAAACAAAGAGTGTATTTCCTAAAAACCACTGTTGCACTGTTTTTACAATCTAAACTAAGCCTGCCTTTTCATTACACTACATGATATCATTCTGAAAATTGTTGGACAGAGTTTTCTGAAGGTAAAACAGGGCTATTTTCTAGAAGGCATTTGTTGATGATCAAGTTTTACATCAAGGGCAGAGTTATAAAGGCAATGATTGACTTCTCAAAAAGTCACAAGTGAAATGTTTTTCTCTTAACACAGTGGGCTAATTTTTCACCTAACCACAGGGTCTATTTTCTTTTCCCACTGTGTGGTCTCCACAGAAGTCTGCTAACAAGGGCATGTTTCAAGGTAAATGACCTAAAGAGCAGGGTTATAATTTTTGAAGTTTGGTTTCAAAGACAAAAATACAAGTGCAAGCTGGCCTCTAACAAAATCACAAAAAGGGGGATTTTTCAAGACTGTGCACAGAAGATCTACAAAGCAGTTTCTCACACATAATGCCATTGATAAGAAGGTTACATGGCTGAAATGTATCCAGATTTGAAGAACTATTGTTAATAAGTGTAAAAGGGGGTTTATTCAAGGAAGCCTTGTTGCAGTCTATTCAAAATCACAGGGTCCATAACTATCCAAGCAGAGTATTGGCCAGTTTCAATCCAGGAAGGCATTCTTCATACATTGAAGGCAGTGTACCTCTTCCAAGCCTGTTTCAAGTCAGAATGCCTCCAAAACGAGATCACAAAGGCGGACAACATAAGAGATATGAGCCCATCTCCATAGAAGAAATCAATGCTCATCCCTCAGTACTTTTCAATTTCCATGAGGTAGGCTGTCTTGATTTCTGTCAGAGGATAGAGGAAGTCAAGAGTTTCTCGCCACTTACACATTTGTGCGCTTTAAGATTCAAGGACAAACACTTCCAGTTACCAGGTCTTGACCTCAAAATCTCTCCAAGGTATGTATCCAAAGCTACCAAGATCCCGTATCATGGTGAAAAGTGGTTTAAACAAGCGCATCTTGATTTGGAGGATTATAAACCTTTCATCAAGCCGGAACATAGGGAGACCATCATTGCTATTTTTCCTTTCTCCTATCTTCTTGACAGTTATGCTCCACTGATGAAGGCCATAATGAGATATTTCACTTGTGAAGGGAGGTTTAGCCAAATATTTGCCTATCATGTTCGCTTGTTGATGCATTTTACCAGGAGCAGGCATTTAAACCTTCCATACTTTTTGTCCAAAAGCATAGAGAAAATGGCAGCTACTGTCCAAAAGAAAGCTCCACCTCAGCAAATCCCTTCTCTCTTTCATCATTCCTTGATCAAAATCATCTTCTTACACCAGCTGGAGAAGAAAAGAGTTTCATGGGATTTATTCATTAGCCATGCCGATTTCGCCACTGTCCCTCCTATTCATGTGTCTCCTACTCAGCCTGTCCATCGCCCAGTGCCTTTATCTAGTAGGCCTACCCCTAAAAAACTCAAGATGACCACTGGGCAGCCAAGTAAACAAGGAGAAGAAGAGGGCAGTGAGCCACAGGGAGAAAAGGAAGTTGAGGAGCAGCAGCAGTTAGATATCATTGGACAGCAGCTAGAGGTTGATGAGCAGCATCAAATTCAGGAAGAGGGACAGCAGCTAGAGGTTGATGAGCAGCATCAAATTCAGGAAGAGGGACAGCAGCTAGAGGTTGATGAACAGCATCAAAGTCAGGAAGAGGAACAGCAGCAGACAGAGGTTGAAGAGCAGCAGGTTGAGCAAGCAATTGAAGCATCTTTTGAGCCACAAGCTAGACAAGATGTTGAGGAAGGACAGCAAGCTGAAGCTGCCTCCTTAATGGCGACCAAAACTGTCCCTAAGAAGAAGAAATTGCCCAAAAAGACAACTCCTAGCTTGACAAGGAGAAAGAGCGCTAGATTGGCCTTCAAAGGCAAAAGTACAGTTGGAGAAAGCGCCAAGCATGGAGGTAAATCAGCTGTCATCCCTATCCCAAGCGATGACAGTGACAATGAGGCACGCATCCTTGAAAACCTCCTCATTCACAAAGAAGGGAAAATTGAGGTTTTACAAGAAGATCTCCAAAGGGCAAGGAATTTCAATCATTTCTTGGAGGTTGAGAACAAACAAATGAAGTTTCATGCAGCCATTCATGAGGCAAGGGCCATCAAGTACAAAAAGGAGGCAGAAAAGGCGCAAGTAAGGATTGAAGAGCTTATTGGCGAATTTGATGATGAAGAGGAGGAGGATCAGCCTAGGCAAAAGAGGCCTAGAACCATTGGGCTTAGGAGAGCCTTGGAGAAACAGAAAGCTGAAGAACAAGCTCAATTCGAAGCTTTTCCTCTCACTACCCTCCTTGAGCGGGAAATTGAGGAAAACAAGGAAGCTTGGCTTGAGAGGGCTAACCAGCATTTAGAGACAAAGCTTGAGAAGGCAAACAGGGATCTTGAGCTACAGAGAAAGAGAAATCTTCACTTTCAGAAGCTTAACCAATTCGCCAGGCGCAAATTGAAGGTGGCACAAGAAAACTTGAAGAAATTGAAGGAGAGGCGCCTAGCACGGAAAGAAGCAAAAAGCACATCAGCCCTCGATATTTTGGCCTCAGCTTCGGAGCATGTTTCTATGGACCCTTGAGGGTCATGCATGCCAATTTTGGGCCTGTTTCGAAAACTTTTTGTTTTTTGGCATTTTTGGGGTTTTTCGCCAAAAACTCATAAATGCGCCATTTCAGTTTGATGAGTCGTCAAGGGAGGAGGGTGATACCAATGGATTCCATAATTTCATGAGCAGCTCTCCAGCGATTTTCAGAGGATTTGAAGATCATTCGCCCCTCCAAATTGGCGAAAAACCGCCTCATTTTGCACATTCTGCCCGCCATATCAGCAGCCTGCTATTTTCTGGGTTTTTGCACACAGGTACAGTTTTGAGGGACTTTCAGAGATCAGATTGATGTGATTCCACTTGCATTGGAAAGCAGACACAGAGAGCTTTCCAACGAGCCATCATGAGCCTCATTTCGACATCGGGAAGGCTTCCATTTGCATCCAGCAAGTTAGGGGACCATTTTCAGGCATAAATATGAAGTATTTTTGCAATTTTTGAACTCCAAAAATCTGCTTTTCCCAAATGTGCATTAGGCTATTTTTATCATGGGAAAATCATGTAAAGTCAATATATTTTCCGTTTTTAGCAGTTTTTTAGATATTTTATTAGATATTTTGTGCCTTGGGCTTTGCAAAGCCTCAAGGACAAGTTTAGATATTTGGACTTGGCCAATGGGATAGCTAGTTGCTCCATGAGGTTTTCCTCCTTCTAGCCTATTTATCCCATGATTCTCATTGTAAATCAGAGGCTGAACTTGAGAGAAGAATTAATGCATTGGTCATATGAGCTTTGAAGAATACACTTGAGTTATGATGTTTGGATTGCCTCTGGGATGCTTTTGAGGAATGTTGAAGGCTTGTTGATGGATTCCTTGACATGGTAGAATGGTATAGTGCTTCTTAATGTTGTTTTGTCTTCTAGTTTTCACTCATATTTCATTTTTCTTGCTGCTATAGATTAGTAAAGATTGATTTTGAGACATGCCCATGGAGGCACCTCAAAATCCCCGAATCTTCATAGCTTGATGTTTTCTTCTCCCTTAGTTATGCTAAAGAATTCTTAGCTGCTCTTTAGTAACCTAAGGTGTTGTTGCTAAGTTTTATTCATCAGTTCCATGTATGTTGAGTAGGATGTATGGTTTGCCCTACCTACCTATCAGCTGCCCATAGTTCTATCCATAAAACTTTCTCTTTGACTGATTTGTTGCTCATTTTGTTGAACCAAGGAGGCCTAGTCCCGATCTAGCCCTTTGCCTAAAACTATGAAAACTTATTTGTCCAAGTGCCCAATGACTTAGAGACTATGTTTAGGCGTTCCGGCATAGTTTATGAGTTGTTAGTTTGTCTCATGTGTTTTCCCCAAAGTCTGATAGCCTTTTCCCGCAGTTAGAGGGTCTTATACCTCTATGTATGGCTAGAATGTTTGATTTCTATGTGTTAATTAGCTTATAGTTATACTTAGCATGGTTAATGGCTTGCTATTACATGTTTATTGTCTGCTATTAACTAGTTACACTTGAAATCCCTTGTTTTTCACCAACTTGTTGTCCACTTAATCCATTTTGCACTTAATCCATTTTTCCCAGAGATCCCTTCTACCGTGAATCAAATCGGCCCTACAACAGCTTTACATCATCACTTCATAGCTTCCTTGACCTGTTTGACCCCATAGCCCAATTTATCTACATCTTGTTATCCAGTTTATGTATTTGATCAGTTTCATCCCTCACAAACTTAAAACTAAAAAACCAAAAAACACACTTCATAACTAGCCTAATATCAGAACATCGCAAGTAAACACACCGACATCTTTTGCACTTATAGAGAGAGCCCTCTCTGAGTCCAGGAAGGCTAGGTCCTTGGGCTCCAAAGCTTGGTTTGATGTTACATCGTCATTTGGCTAGCCGATCGGCCAAATCACGGGACCCTAACATAATGGCGATCACGGGGTATCTAACAAAACTTGGTTTCCTAATCTTTAAAGGCTTTTGAGAATATTAGCTTGCTGACTTATCCCACCGCTCTCTAACATAATGGCGATCACGGTGGGACTCTGAGTAACAAAAAACTTGGTTTCCCTAATCTTTAAAGGCTTTTGAGAATATTAGCTTGCTGACTTATCCCACCGCTCTCTAACATAATGGCGATCATGGTGGGACTCTGAGTAACAAAAAACTTGGTTTCCCTAATCTTTAAAGGCTTTTGAGAATATTAGCTTGCTGACTTATCCCACCGCTCTCTAACATAATGGCGATCACGGTGGGACTCTGAGTAACAAAATACTAGGTATCCCTAATCTTTACAAAGGCGTGAGAATATTAGCTTTGTCAGAGCTTATCCCCACCGCCTCATACAAATGTTAATTACTATGGACTTTGAGTCAAAACATCCTAGGTATCCCTTAGGAACTCTTAGATCTCAGTCAAACTTAGAAGAGTAGAATTTGGTTGTCTCACCATCCTAGCAAAATGATGACTCAGCTGTAGGACACTCTTCCAAACCTTAGGATTACATAAAAACTCAAAAAACCCCAAAAACTCCCTTAGATTGGTTTTTGACAGTATTGGTGGTGGACCATACACATATACCTCAAAACAACTAAAAATCCACCTGGCGACTCCACTAGCCTCCAGTAGGCCTTACTACCTTGCTAAATTTTAGAATTCCATCCGATTTAGCCACCTCATCGCCAACCTAACATAATGGCGATCACGGTGGGACTTACTGAGTTCATGACAGTCTAGCAAACTCTTATAGACTCTTTAGTCCTTCAAACCTAAACTCAGACCATCAGCCTTTAGAATCATTTAGTGTAAACTCTCTGTTTCACCATCTTAGCGAAGTGATGAATCAGGTTTATAACACTCTTACATCCTAGGCTGCACATAAAACTTAGAAAAACCCCAAAAAATTCCCTTAGATTGGTTTTTGTTAGTATTGGTGGTGGACCATACAAATATACCTCAACACAACTGATTTTCCACCTGGCGACTCCACTAACTTCTAGTAAGCCTTACTATTTTCCAAATTCTAGGCTACTATCCGATAAGACCTATCCCATCACTCACTAACATAGCGGGAGATGGTAAGACACTGAGTACATAATAGTCCAGCAAACTCTTATAGACTCTTTGGTCTTTTTAGGTACCGTAAACAAGCAAGCAGTCCATAGACCCATTTAGAGTAAACTCTTTTTGTTCTCATCACCCTAGCAAAGTGTTGAAACAAGTCTAGGATACTTTGAACCATAGGCTGCACATAAAACTCAGAAAATCCAAAAACATTCTCAGATTAGTCTTGGTGGTGGACCATAGCTATCTTCACAAAAACAACCCAGTTCCACCTGGCGACTCCACTAATCCATCCTTTTACTTTTGACCATCCTTCGCCTTAGTATAACTTTAGAAAAATCACTCATCCAAAACATTCACCAATACCATTCTCTCTAAACCCTGGATCTAAAACCTGGCTTCACGAAGAATCAATACCAGATCCCATCCAGACCCAAATCCCCCTATCATAGTAGATGACCCGGAAAAGATTCTGTGGCAAGCTTCTGAAACTGACCATCTAGCTACTGGTAGATCCATCCGTAGAGCAAGATCTGTACCTAAACATCGCACTATCCTACTAGATTCACCTTTTGAACTAGAGTCATCACAAGCTCTTCCCAGAAACAAATCATATAGTAAGATTAACTTTGACGATCTTGAACCCCTAAACCCATCACAGAGTCCTATTAGAGAAGCTTCACCCACCACTCCTCCTGATTTCCAGCTTCTTTATCAATTTGGCTCCTATCATCCTAGATCTGCTCAAAACCAGATCACTAGTCCAAGTTCATCCGCTACACCTGCTCAAACCACTTCATTTCAGCCTACTAGTCCTCATCTTGTACACCATCCATTAGCTCCAGTCATGGCAGCCTGGTACGCACCTTTGGTATTGCCACCACCTTTAGCTCCTCTCCCAAACAAATATCAGGACAAGATCCCACACTTTACTGGAGAAGACACCACCACACCTCAACAACATATAAGTAGAATGACTAATGCTTATGAATACCTAGAGGTACAAGACGAGACTGTCCGAATGAGAATATTTGCCCAAAGTCTTGGTGGGGAACCCAAAGCATGGTTCAAAAGCTTAGCTCCAAACAGTATCCATAATATCCCCGAACTGCATCAAATCTTCAGAAATAGGTGGGAAATCCGAAGAAACCCCATTCAAATCCTGTCATAATATAACAATCTAAAACGAGAAAATGGGGAAAGTGTCCAAGCTTACTGTACTAGGTTCAACAGTGTATATAACTCCCTCCCACCTCATTTCAAACCTCCACTTGGTTTAGCTTTGGCAAAATTTCCTGAAGGTTTTGATCCTGACATGACATATCATCTGAGAGATAAGGATCCCCCTACCTTGGAGGAAATGCAACAAATAGCTATAAAAGAAGATGCCAACTTAGCTGAAAAAAGAGCCCGAACTAGATCAGAGAGAAAGGTCACATATAGAGATGAGGTCTCCACTTCATCACCTTCCCTAGATCCCAGAATAGATGACTTAGTCAAATCTATGGCTAAAATGTGGGAAAAGATCAATGAGAAATCTCCTGTTAGAGACAACCAGCCAAACCCTCCAATCAGAAACCGAAACCAAAACTTTAGGAGGGAACATCCCCAAAACAGACCAAGGGATAATGACCAACAGATCAGGCCACCATTCAATGAAAACTATGTAGAAGAAGATGATAGGGACTCAGAACCTATTGATGAACATCATTTAAACCTCATAGGGTCTGACAATGAAGGTGAGGTGTACCTCACCGAAGAAGAACAAGCCTTCTTTTTGCCTGATCAAGATGAGACCAGTTATGAGGATCTTGATGACCCTGCCATAGAATTTCAAAATGCTATTGAAGAAGCCCACAGGCAATATGACCTTAGGAGTAAGAGAAACCAAGATAATGTTAAGAAAGGTAACTCTGATACTGCTAAAGCTCCAGATACCATCCTCAAAAAAGCATCAAGCAGTGACAAAATCAAGGTTGAAAAGACTGATCAAAGTCAAGCTAAAGTCACCCAAACTAGTCCTCTCCCATATACTCCTGATACTTCTACGAAGGTCACCAAAACAACTATGGCAAGAAAAACCCCTAAACAAGGTCAACAAACTCAGAACATAGACAAGGTCTTAGCTGAAAAAGCTGAAACAAACATATCTAAACTTCAAGTGCCTTTTAGCTTTGAAGGCGAAATCGCTAAGATCAAAATCACCATGCCTCTTACTAAACTCATTGCCCAAAACTCTTATAAATCCCAAGTACTAAAGGTCTTAAATCTAGGGAATGATGCAAACACTGTTAATCTCACTGATGACATTCCTGAAATATTGTTTGGTCCAAAGATAGAGGGAAAATTCCAAGAGGGAGCTACTCTTCCATTTTACATTAGCCTAAACATCCACGACCAAATCCTCCACAATGCCATGCTGGACTCCGGCGCCTCACATAATATTATGCCGAAGGTAGTCATGGAAAGATTAGGCTTGGAAATCACAAGACCATACAAAGACTTATACTCATTTGATTCAAGCAGAGTCCAATGCCTAGGTTTGATCAAAGACCTTTGCTTTAGTCTGGCCCAAATACCCGTGAAACATCTAATCATGGATATAGTAGTGGCAGATATTCCTCCCAAGTACGGGATGCTTCTCTCCAGATCTTGGGGAGCTAAACTCCAAGGGAACATCCAGCTAGACATGTCATATGCCACCATTCCTGTGTTTGGTCAGACCAGGATACTCTACCGCGAATCACACATGAAATACATGATTAGCAGTCAAGATAGGCCCGATAACATTCCAATGTGTTCTTTGCGCTCCGACTTAAACTCTTTCATTATGCATATTGATGTAGATTTGGAGGAAGAGTCAGAAGGAACTGATATAGACCTAGATCCACCACATCAGTTGTCCTTGGTACCTTATGATGAGCTGGACACTCAAAACTACCTTGATCATGAACAACTGTGCCTTGGAAAAAGTAAGTTTCCTCTCTCCCAAGTAGGATTAGAGCAAGAAGCACAAACTCTCATGTACTTTCAAGCAAATTGCTCTAGCTTTAATCAAACGCCAGCAGTAACTTATGGAAATTTCTTCCAGGTAAAAGCTTTAGAAGACCGTCACATCATAAACCTATTTGGAACCCGGGAGAAAGAGAGTTTAATGTTTCTACCATACCTCAAAGATTTACCATCATGTGACCCTCCTACTGCAAATAAAACTTTGACTATAACCTCAGTAGCTCAACATCTTGAGAAAATGCCTAATAAACTTTTTATGAGCCAGGATGACAGTTATAATCCCGACATACCTGAACTACTGAAATTGGCTCATATTTTGTCTTTTCATGAAGAACTTAGAAAGGCTAAAATCAAGAATCTCATGCAAAATACTAGTTTCTACAGGAAAAACAAGGGAAAACATTGTATCACCACCTTTTCCCCAAAGAACAGCTTCAACAGAAACAAACACAGAAAACTGAAACAAACTTAAATGATCAAGGAGAAAAATAATGGCCATAGAATCTGCTTTGATTTTAGAAATAATACTGCATTTCCATATAACAAAAATCATGTTTGTCCTACTCAAGATCGTGATTCACTATTTGGAAATGTTTCTAATGATGTATTCTTACAAGATCATCTTTCAGATCATAATCACCAAATTCCTTTACAAAGTAGACAACTTAAAGATTTTTTCTAGTTTGCGGGAGGTAAATCTGATTTCAAGTTCAAAATTGCTAAACCACCCAATATCAGAAATCTGTTCATGAAAGCCATGTTCCCAGTGTTAAATTTCTGTGTTGTTACATACCTTGATGATGTCACTATCTATTTCAAGAACTATCAAGAGTACATACATTACCTGAAGAAAGCATACAACAAAGAAAGGAGTGGAAATCAGATATTCAGAGAGGTACAGAGGGAGGATACCGGGCTGTTTAGAGATTCTTGCATGAATCCCTATGTCATGTTAGAGAGAGAAAATTTCCCAAATTTTTATTTTCAAGAGTTAAGTGGGCCTAGGGTGAGAGGAGATCCTTACGAGGATAAGATGCTGAAATTCCGTCATTTCCAAGATTTTTGAGTTTGAGACACTTTCAGTCATTGTACATACCATTGTTTAAAATATTGAAAAAATAGAAAAATCAAAAACAGTAAAAGATAGGAAAGTCAAAAACAGTAAAAAGCAGAAAAGAGGGCAAGTGAAGATAGAACCAAGGCCCCATGTTCCAAAAAATAGTCTTTCGGAAAGCGAGCAAGTCTAAATGCCGCTACTAGTGCTTCAATGTCTTGTTCAGCTATCTAGCCTAATCATAGCTGAGCATGTTTAAATTTATTTGCTGATAAGTTAGTGAGCGCTAAGATAGTCAACATTGTGTAAGATTGACTTATCACAGAGCTTAGATTAGGGAGAGATTCTGGTTCCACATGCCTAAAACAGAACCAAAGAGAGAAGCGAGGGATGAAAAACACATTGTACATCTTAGCCCCGCTTCTCTAATTTCCTTTATTGCAGAATAACATTTGTGTGCAGCTTGTCTTTTATGCCGCAAATGCATGACAAATCAGACTGCTTAATCCTGATTTGATCATTTTTGAATTTCATGTTATAGATTAGAGAATGAAATCCTGTCAAACTGCTTAATCTTGACAGTGGATCTAGCTTTAGGTAGAGAAATAAAGGAGTTCATCAGTTTAATCTGAACTCCTGGCAGATATAAGAGTAGAAATAGATAGTTTCATTTTGCAAAAAGAAAAATATGCATTGTCAAAAGGCTGCTAGTTCAAATGCGCCAAACAGAAGAAAAAATGTTAGGAAAGATAGTGGGGTAGGTAGAAGTATCATTGATGTTAAACATGCTGACACTTTTCAGAAATAACATCAAGAGAAGGGTAAATTTTGCGCCAATGGATAAGGCACTGGTCTTCATAATCAAAAAATCTGAATTCTGGACACCTCCTGACGAGGAGCTGCCCTCCCCAAATGGAGCCACTGTTAGCCATCAGTATTTTTTACATGTTAGTGATGACTATATCTTCAGCTAAGTTTTCTAGAAACTGATTTCCTTATGTCAATATGTCATCCAGAAAACCCTCCCAAAACTTTTTTTGCCCTTCTACCTATTCAGTCCACCCCTAGCAAAACCACAACTTCCTTGTCAACAATCCTATCTAACCTCAGCCTTATTTACCTGCCCATCAGCCTTAAAAGGCAAATCCACATCTGTTTCAAAGGTCTCCCCTCTGTTAGGAAGTGGCGTTTAGGAAATTTCACCTTTGGCAATCATCAAAAAGCCCTCATCTGCAGCAGACCTACCATGACTGATCCCTTCATTTGCAAATGAAGTTGACAAACAGCCTTAAGTCACGCCACTCATATTCCCTAGGTCTCAGCACTGCATGAGGCCCATTCTCAAGCTGACTAGTAGGTTTTTCACTGTGTTCTATGGTTCTACAAAGACAGGAAATATATTTCATCTCATGGAGTAAATGTTTGAGTTCACAGTTAGAAGAACAGCTGCTTCTAAATGTATTATGAGCCTGAGATGAAGCTGCAAAACAAAAGTCACTCATCAGGACCTTACAGCTCTTTCCAGCATGAAAATCACAGTAAGGAAAGGTCGCCACTGTCTCGGCAAAGGGGTAAATTGTCAAGGCCCAGAACCTCCTTCATTTACAAGCAGAGGGTTAGGGCGCCTCCTTCATACATAAGCAGAGGGCGCAGGCCAGTGTTGACTCAGAAGGTTGCAGAAGTCCAGGTTTGCCTTTGTTGAAACAATGAAACAATATCTTCGGGTTTCATAAATGTAATTGCTGACCATAACAGGAATATAGTGAAAGTATGATAAGCTCAAAGGAAAGGGAAGTTGGCCTGATAAAAGAGCTCATTTCAAACTTGCAAACCATATGGATTTTTGAACTCTAGAAGGACCTGTCACCAGTAAACATCCAAATCATAAGAGGCCTGTTTTGTTCAAAATCAAATAGAACAGAGGGTAACCAATGTCATTACACAGGCAGGAGAAAGTGCTTGGTTTTTTTCAAGGAAACACTGATCTTCATAGTCACAAAGTTTGTTTGTTAAAATAATCAATCATAAGATGCAACAAGCCAAATGTTTAATTCACCCTTAGGACAATGTAGGGAGACAGTATTACTCTGGCTAGGGTTTCTGCTGACACACAATGATGCTTGCAAGTGAACATGCTTAGACTGATGTTTTCCAAGTTGTCTACTTAACATCACCTTCAGAAAAGGCTGTCTCGAAAAAAGAATTGTTAAAAAACCTTCAAACACCTTATCTAATGAAGAGCCTCCTCCATATATGAGTAGAGGGCCAAAGCTACTGCAGGTTGCTGAAACTGATTGATATAAGAGAACAGTGGAAGGATACCAAAGACTCAATCAAGGTCATTACACAGATAAAAGATAGTACTGATGATGTAAGGGTATTGATACTCCTATTTCAAGAACTATCTGTCAGACAGTACATCTAGAGGAAAGGAGAAGGTATTGAACATATTGTATGCTATCAATGCCAAAGGAGCAGTTGATTTAAAAAGAGTTAAAAGAATTCCATGACTGTTCTATCCAGAATCTAAGGGAACCTCTTCTCAACAAACAAAGAAGTCAGGTGAAAGGATGCAACCTAAAAGTGTATTTATTACCAGAAAAACTTGTAGCCTAGAAGGTAAATTTATCACTCTGGAAAGTAGAACAGTTGGACTAAAAGTTGAGTCATAAAATGTACATAATGTGTATACAATGCTATGAATAGACAAAGAGACAATTTTGAACATATGTGTGCCACTGATATCAAAAGAAGACTTTCTCATTAAGGAAGGAGTCAAGCAGCAAAACAATATCATATATCAAAGGTCCAAAGAGGCGCCTTTCAAGAAATGGTGTTTACGGCTTTCAAATGTTTTGGTGCATTGTGAATAGCCCTTCCTTGCTAACAGTCGCCAAGAGAGGAAAACAGTGAACACATCTTAGTCATGTAATGTTTCCATTGACAAAAAGGGGTTCGACACACTGATCAAAACAGAATAAAGACTGTGTGCCAAAAAGCCCTGTTTTCATATTTTACAAGTTTGTCTTTTCAAATGAGGAGGAAAATGGGTATATGATCTTGTGATTAGGCAGAAGGAATTTGTTTTTGAGGAATTATCACTGTTTATATTCCCTAAAACAGACACAATGGTCATCATCCCAAAGGACAGTTTCAGCACAAAGATACAGTATAGCAAAAGCAGTGACAGAGTTGTGGCATGATGAGTTGTCAAGCAAGGGATTATAGTAAAAAATGCCCCTCTTTGAAGAGCATTGCAGGTCATAAAGAATGCAGCCACTGATACCTGTACCATTAGACACAGTGGCAAAAATAGTCCCAAAATTATGGAGTTTTGTTTCAGGGTCTAAAGGTTAGTGATTGAAAAGTCCACCAAAGGAAAAGGCTGGAGCTTCTCCACCCCACACCTGTGCTAATATCCGCAATCTACATGTGATCAAATGATTGGCAAATCTCCAAAGCAATTTGAACATACCAAAGTTAAAAAATCCGAAGGTTTTTCAAACACAAAAACTCCGCAGAAGAAGCCAAACCACGGTTCTATTTTTACCTTTTAAAAATAGAATGACCGTTGATATTGTTTTGTTTTTAAAAAACAAAAACGATATAGGTTTGAAATATAAGAATGGGAAATTCACTTTCAAAAAGGCTAGAGTCAAAATCCCATTCACATCCAACATCAAACAAGCGAGAAAATTGAGCAAAATTTCCGAAATTTGCATTCAGCAGTCGGCGCGACGGGCCTGGAAAGTGGCGCGACATGCCTGGGCGTCGTTTTGCAAAGGCCTTCAACGTCGGCGCGACGTGCCTGTAGGCGGGCGCGACGTGCCTGTAGGTGCCCGCCCGACCGCACGACAACTCCACCCGACACTTTTCTCCGGCGCGAGGGGTTTTGCTCCAAAGGTTGCCGCGCCAGTTTTGAAGGGTTCCGTTGCATTTTTAGCTCCCTCCAAGGTGTTTCTTCTCAACAACTCACAAGGTACTTCACCTCCTAACTTGAAAAACTCAGAAAATCAAGTTTATAAACCTGTAGACCTCGGTTTGAAGCTATACATAGTTAAAAGGGAAAAATTTGTTGATAAGAAGCTGGAGGCAGGGGTATAAAGGTGTTAGTTGATGTCAAAGTTGTCAGAAACAGAGGTGCAGATATTTTGTTGGTGTATTTCTCAAACTCACAAGCGAAGGGTGTATTGTCTAAACCATTGTCCGCATTGATTTCCACCTAAACTAGGTCTGGTTTCTCTTTGCACTATATTTCATCATTCCGAAGATTTGCTGACAAAGAAATTCTGAGAGTAAAGGGGACCGTTTTTCTGAAAGACAGAGGCTTTTGGTGGTTGAAATCTAACATCAGAGACAGGAGCAGAAATGTATTGATAGATATTGTGAAACCACAAGCAAAGGTGTCCTTCACAAAGTACTGTGCACTATTTTTACAATCTAACTCAAGACTGCCTTTTTTCATTACACTACATTGTATCACTCTGAAACCTTGTTGACAGAAGAATTCTGAGGTTGAAACAAGGCCTTTTTCTGAAAAACAGAATTGTTAGTATTTGAAAGTTAATACTGAAAACAGAGGTACAGTGGGTGGATCTCTTAAACTCACAAGCAGAAAAGGTGTCCTTCACAAAGCACTGTTGCATTTATTTTACACCTAAACTAAGTCTGCTTGTTCAATACACTACATTGTATCATTCTAAAGTTGGTTGACAGAGAACTTCCAAAGGTAACAGCACAGTAAAAAGCAGAGATTGTTGATGGCTAGATTTTGACATTAAGGGCAGAAGCACCAAAGTGATGTTGAATTTTTCAAAACTTCACAAGTGAAAATGGCCACTGTCTAAAGGGCAGAATGCTTGGTGTTTGCATTTGATATTAAAACAGAGGTGTAGGTATTATGTTGACCTCTTAAGCTCACAAACAAAGAGTATATTTCCTAAAAACCACTGTTGCACTGTTTTTACAATCTAACTAAGCCTGCCTTTTCATTACACTACATTATATCATTTTGAAGATTGTTGGACAGAGTTTTCTGAAGGTGAAACAGGGCTATTTGCTAGAAGGTTGGGTTGTTGATGATTGGGCATTTGTTGATAATCAAGTTTACATTAAGGGTAGAGTTATAAAGGCAGTGATTGACTTCTCAAAAAGTCACAAGTGAAAGGTTTTTCCCTTAACACAGTGGGCTAATTTTTCACCTAACCACAGGGTCTCTTTTCTTTTCCCACTGTGTGGTCTCCACAGAAGTCTGCTAACAGGGGCATGTTTCAAGGTAAATGACCTAAAAGAGCAGGGTTATAATTTTTGAAGTTTGGTTTCAAAGACAAAAATACAAGTGCAAGCAGGCCTCTAGCAAAGTCACCAGAGGGGTGATTGTTTCAAGACTGTGCACAGAAGATTTACAAAACAGTTTCTCACACATAGTACCATTTTCAAGAAGGATACATAGCTGAAGTGCATCCAGATTTGAAGAACTGTTGTTAATAGGTGTAGAGAGGGCTTATTCAAGGAAGCATTGTTACATTTCATCCAAACCACAGTGTCCATATCTGTCCAAGCAGTTTGGTGGCCTGTCTCAATCCAGCAGAGCATTCCTCATATAGTGAAGGCAGTTTACCTCTTCCAAGGTTTATTTCAAAGACAGAATGCCTCCCAAACGAGATCACAAAGGCGGACAACATAAGAGATATGAGCCTATCTCCATAGAAGAAATCAATGCTCATCCCTCAGTACTTTTCAATTTCCATGAGGTAGGCTGTCTTGATTTCTGTCAGAGGATAGAGGAAGTCAAGAGTTTCTCGCCACTTACACATTTGTGCGCTTTAAGATTCAAGGACAAACACTTCCAGTTACCAGGTCTTGACCTCAAAATCTCTCCAAGGTATGTATCCAAAGCTACCAAGATCCCGTATCATGGTGAAAAGTGGTTTAAACAAGCGCATCTTGATTTGGAGGATTATAAACCTTTCATCAAGCCGGAACATAGGGAGACCATCACTGCTATTTTTCCTTTCTCCTATCTTCTTGACAGTTATGCTCCACTGATGAAGGCTATAATGAGATATTTCACTTGTGAAGGGAGGTTTAGCCAAATATTTGCCTATCATGTTCGCTTGTTGATGCATTTTACCAGGAGCAGGCAATTAAACCTTCCATACTTTTTGTCCAAGAGCATAGAGAAAATGGCAGCTACTGTCCAAAAGAAAGCTCCACCTCAGCAAATCCCTTCTCTTTTTCATCATTCCTTGATCAAAATCATCTTCTTACACCAGCTGGAGAAGAAAGGGGTTTCATGGGATTTATTCATTAGCCATGCCGATTTTGCCACTATCCCTCCTGTTCATGTGTCTCCTACTCAGCCTGTCCATCGCCCAGTGCCTTTATCTAGTAGGCCTACCCCTAAAAAACTCAAGATGACCACTGGGCAGCCAAGTAAACAAGGAGAAGAAGAGGGCAGTGAGCCACAGGGAGAAAAGGAAGTTGAGGAGCAGTAGCAGTTAGATATCATTGGACAGCAGCTAGAGGTTGATGAGCAGCATCAAATTCAGGAAGAGGGACAGCAGCTAGAGGTTGATGAACAGCATCAAAGTCAGGAAGAGGAACAGCAGCAGACAGAGGTTGAAGAGCAGCAGGTTGAGCAAGCAATTGAAGCATATTTTGAGCCACAAGCTGGACAGGATGTTGAGGAAGGACAGCAAGCTGAAGCTGCCTCCTTAATGGCGACCAAAAATGTCCCTAAGAAGAAGAAATTGCCCAAAAAGACAACTCCTAGCTTGCCAAGGAGAAAGAGCGCTAGATTGGCCTTCAAAGGCAAAAGTACAGTTGGAGAAAGCGCCAAGCATGGAGGTAAATCAGCTGTCATCCCTATCCCAAGCGATGACAGTGACAATGAGGCACGCATCCTTGAAAACCTCCTCATTCACAAAGAAGGGCAAATTGAGGTTTTACAAGAAGATCTCCAAAGGGCAAGGAATTTCAATCATTTCTTGGAGGTTGAGAACAAACAAATGAAGTTTCATGCAGCCATTCATGAGGCAAGGGCCATCAAGTACAAAAAGGAGGCAGAAAAGGCGCAAGTAAGGATTGAAGAGCTTATTGGCGAATTTGATGATGAAGAGGAGGAAGATCAGCCTAGGCAAAAGAGGCCTAGAACCATTGGGCTTAGGAGAGCCTTGGAGAAACAGAAAGCTGAAGAACAAGCTCAATTCGAAGCTTTTCCTCTCACTACCCTCCTTGAGCGGGAAATTGAGGAAAACAAGGAAGCTTGGCTTGAGAGGGCTAACCAGCATTTAGAGACAAAGCTTGAGAAGGCAAACAGGGATCTTGAGCTATAGAGAAAGAGAAATCTTCACTTTCAGAAGCTTAACCAATTCGCCAGGCGCAAATTGAAGGTGGCACAAGAAAAATTGAAGAAATTGAAGGAGAGGCGCCTAGCACGGAAAGAAGCAAAAAGCACATCAGCCCTCGATATTTTGGCTTCAGCTTCGGAGCATGTTTCTATGGACCCTTGAGGGTCATGCATGCCAATTTTGGGCCTGTTTCGGAAACTTTTTGTTTTTTGGCATTTTTGGGTTTTTCGCCAAAAACTCATAAATTCGCCATTTCAGTTTGATGAGTTGTCAAGAGAGGAGGATGATACCAATGGATGCCATAATTCCATGAGCAGGTCTCCAGCGATTTTCAGGGCATTTGAAGATCATTCGCTCCCTCAAATTGGCGAAAAACAGCCTCATTTTGCACATTCTGCCCGCCATATCAGCAGCCTGCTATTTTCTGGGTTTTTGCACACAGGTACAGTTTTGAGGGACTTTCAGAGATCAGATTGAGGTGATTCCACTTGAATTGGAAAGAAGACACAGAGAGCTTTCCAACGAGCCATCATGAGCCTCATTTCGACATCGGGAAGGCTTCCATTTGCATCCAGCAAGTCAGGGGACCTTTTTCAGGCATAAATATGAAGTATTTTTGCAATTTTTGAACTCCAAAAATCTGCTTTTCCCAAATGTGCGTTAGGCTATTTTTATCATGGGAAAATCATGTAAAGTCAATATATTTTCCGTTTTTAGCAGTTTTTTAGATATTTTATTAGATATTTTGTGCCTTGGGCTTTGCAAAGCCTCAAGGACAAGTTTAGATATTTGGACTTGGCCAATGGGATAGCTAGTTGCTCCATGAGGTTTTCCTCCTTCTAGCCTATTTATCCCATGATTCTCATTGTAAATCAGAGGCTGAACTTGAGAGAAGAATTAATGCATTGGTCATATGAGCTTTGAAGAATACACTTGAGTTATGATGTTTGAATTGCCTCTTGGATGCTTTTGAGGAATGTTGAAGGCTTGTTGATGGATTCCTTGACATGGTAGAATGGTATAGTGCTTCTTAATGTGTTTTGTCTTCTAGTTTTCACTCATATTTCATTTTTCTTGCTGCTATAGATCAGTAAAGATTGATTTTGAGACATGCCCATGGAGGCACCTCAAAATCCCTAAATCTTCATAGCTTGATGTTTTCTTCTCCCTTAGTTATGCTAAAGAATTCTTAGCTGCTCTTTAGTAACCTAAGGTATTGTTGCTAAGTTTTATTCATCAGTTCCATGTATGTTGAATAGGATGTATGGTTTGCCCTACCTACCTATCAGTTGCCCATAGTTCTGTCCATAAAACTTTCTCTTTGACTGATTTGTTGATCATTTTGTTGAACCAAGGAGGCCTAGTCCCGATCTAGCCCTTTGCCTAAAACTATGAAAACTTATTTGTCCAAGTGCCCAATGACTTAGAGACTATGTTTAGGCGTTCCGGCATAGTTTATGAGTTGTTATTTTGTCTTATATGTTTTCCCCAAAGTCTGATAGCCATTTCCCGAAGTTAGAGGGTCTTATACCTCTATGTATGGCTGGAATGTTTGATTTCTATGTTTTAATTAGCTTATAGTTATACTTAGCATGATTAATGGCTTGCTATTACATGTTTATTGTCTGCTATTAACTAGTTACACTTGAAATCCCTTGTTTTTCACCAACTTGTTGTCCACTTAATCCATTTTGCCCAGAGATCCCTTCTACCGTGAATCAAATCGGCCCTACAGCAGCTTTACATCATCACTTCATAGCTTCCTTGACCTGTTTGACCCCATAGCCCAATTTATCTACATCTTGTCATCCAGTTTATGTATTTGATCAGTTTCATCCCTCACAAACTTAAAAACTAAAAAAACCAAAAAACACACTTCATAACTAGCCTAATATCAGAACATCGCAAGTAAACACACCGACATCTTTTACACATATAGAGAGAGCCCTCTCTGAGTCCAGGAAGGCTAGGTCCTTGGGCTCCAAAGCTTGGTTTGATGTTACATCATCATTTGGCTCGCCAATCGGCCAAATCACGGGACCCTAACATAATGGCGATCACGGTGGGACTCTGAGTAATAAACAAACTTAGTTTCCCTAATCTTTAGAGACTTTTGAGAATATTAGCTTGCTGACTTATCCCACTGCTCTCTAACATAATGGCGATCACGGTGGGACTCTGAGTAACAAAAAACTTGGTTTCCCTAATCTTTAAAGGCTTTTGAGAATATTAGCTTGCTGACTTATCCCACCGCTCTCTAACATAATGGCGATCACGGTGGGACTCTGAGTAACAAAAAACTTGGTTTCCCATCTTTAAAGGCTTTTGAGAATATTGGGGCCGTCGACTTATCCCACCGCTTCTCTAACATAATGGCGATCATGTAGGACTCGAGTAACAAAAACCTGGGTTTCCCAATCTTTAAAGGCTTTCGAGATTGTAAGCTCGTCGACTTATCCCACATCATGTAACATAATGGCTTTCTATCACCAAGGACTCTTTGAGTCAAAACATCCTAGGTATCCCTTAGGAACTCTCAAAATCTCAGTCAAACTTAGAAGAGTAGAATCTGGTTGTCTCACCATCCTAGCAAAATGATGAGTCAGTTATAGGAAACTCTTCCAAAGCTCAGAACTACATAAAACTCAGAAAAACCCCAAAAAACTCCCTTAGATTGGTTTTTGTCAGTACTGGTGGTGGACCATACAAATATACCTCAAAACAACTAAAAATCCACCTGGCGACTCCACTAGCCTCCAGTAGGCCTTACTACCTTGCTAAATTTTAGAATTCCATCCGATTTAGCCACCTCATCGCCAACCTAACATAATGGCGATCACGGTGGGACTTACTGAGTTCATGACAGTCTAGCAAACTCTTATAGACTCTTTAGTCCTTCAAACCTAAACTCAGACCATCAGCCTTTAGAATCATTTAGTGTAAACTCTCTGTTTCACCATCTTAGCGAAGTGATGAATCAGGTTTATAACACTCTTACATCCTAGGCTGCACATAAAACTTAGAAAAACCCCAAAAAATTCCCTTAGATTGGTTTTTGTTAGTATTGGTGGTGGACCATACAAATATACCTCAACACAACTGATTTTCCACCTGGCGACTCCACTAACTTCTAGTAAGCCTTACTATTTTCCAAATTCTAGGCTACTATCCGATAAGACCTATCCCATCACTCACTAACATAGCGGGAGATGGTAAGACACTGAGTACATAATAGTCCAGCAAACTCTTATAGACTCTTTGGTCTTTTTAGGTACCGTAAACAAGCAAGCAGTCCATAGACCCATTTAGAGTAAACTCTTTTTGTTCTCATCACCCTAGCAAAGTGTTGAAACAAGTCTAGGATACTTTGAACCATAGGCTGCACATAAAACTCAGAAAATCCAAAAACATTCTCAGATTAGTCTTGGTGGTGGACCATAGCTATCTTCACAAAAACAACCCAGTTCCACCTGGCGACTCCAATAATCCATCCCTTCTATTTTTGACCATCCTTCGCCTTAGTATAACTTTAGAAAAATCACTCATCCAAAACATTCACCAATACCATTCTCTCTGAACCCTGGATCTAAAATCTGGCTTCACGAAGAATCAATACCAGAGCCCATCCAGACCCAAATCCCCCTATCATAGTAGATGACCCGGAAAATATTCTGTGGAAAGCTTCTGAAACTGACCATCTAGCTACTGGTAGATCCATCCGTAGAGCAAGATCTGTACCTAAACATCGCACTATCCTACTAGATTCACCTTTTGAACTAGAGTCATCACAAGCTCTTCCCAGAAGCAAGTCATATAGTAAGATAAACTTTGACGATCTTGAACCCCTAAACCCACCACAGAGTCCTATTAGAGAAGCTTCACCCAGCACTCCTCCTGATTTCCAGCTCCTTTATCAATTTGGCTCCTATCATCCTAGATCTGCTCAAAACCAGATCACTAGTCCAAGTTCATCCGCTACACCTATTCAAACCACTTCATTTCAGCCTACTAGTCCTCATCTTGTACATCATCCATTAGCTCCAGTCATGGCAGCCTGGTACGCACCTTTGGTGTTGCCACCACCTTTAGCTCCTCTCCCAAACAAATATCAAGAAAAAATCCCACACTTTACTGGAGAAGACACCACCACACCTCAACAACATATAAGTAGGATGACTGATGCTTATGAATACCTAGAGGTACAAGACGAGACTATCAGAATGAGAATATTTGCACAAAGTCTTGGTGGTGAACCCAAAGCATGGTTCAAAAGCTTAGCTCCAAACAGTATCCATGATATCCAAGAACTACATCAAGTCTTCAGAAATAGGTGGGAAATCCAAAGAAACCCCATTCAAATCCTGTCATAATATAACAATCTAAAATGGGAAAATGGGGAAAGTGTCCAAGCTTACTGTACTAGGTTCAACAGTGTATATAACTCCCTACCACCTCATTTCAAACCCCCACTTGGTTTAGCCTTGGAAAAATTCCCCGAGGGGTTTGATCCTGACATGACATATCATCTGAGAGACAAGGATCCCCCTACCTTAGAAGAAATGCAACAAATAGCCATAAAAGCAGATGCTAACTTAGCAGAAAAGAGGGCTAGGACTAGATCGGAAAGGAAGGTCACATATAGAGACGAGGTCTCCACTTCATCACCTTCCCTAGATCCTAGAATAGATGACCTAGTCAAATCCATGGCCAAAATGTGGGAAAAGATAAATGAAAAAGCTCCTGTTAGGGACAAGCAGCCAAACCCTCTAATCAGAAACCGAAACCAAAACTTTAGGAGGGAACAGCCCCAAAACAGACCAAGGGAAAATGACCAACATATTAGGCCACCATTCAATGAAAACTATGTGAAAGAGGATGATAGGGATACAGAACCTCTTGATGAAAGTCATCTAAACCTCATAGGATCTGATAGTGAGAGTGAGGTGTACCTCATAGAAGAAGAACAAGCCTTCTTTTCGCCTGATCAAGATGAGACCAACTATGAAGATCTTGACGACCCTGCCATAGATTTTCAAAATGCCATTATAGAAGCTCACAGGAAATATGACCTTAGAAGTAAAATAAACCAATATAATGTCAAGAAAGGTAACTCAGATACTACTAAAGTCCCTAATACCATCCTCAAGAAAGCAGTGGGCAATGACAAAATCAAGGTTGAGAAGACTGACCAAAGCCAAGCTAAAGTTACCCAAACTAGTCCTCTCTCAGATACTCCTGATACTTCTACAAAGGTCACCAAAACAACTATGGCAAACAAAATCCCTAAACAAGGTCAACAAACTCAGAACATAGACAAGGTCTTAGTTGAAAAAGCTGAAACAAACATATCTAAACTTCAAGTGCCTTTTAGCTTTGTAGGCGAAATCGCTAAGATCAAAATCACCATGCCTCTTACTGAACTCATTGCCCAAAACTCTTATAAATCCCAAGTACTAAAAGTCTTAAATCTAGGGAATGATGCAAACACTGTTAATCTCACTGATGACATTCCTGAAGTATTGTTTGGCCCAAAAATAGAGGGAAAATTCCAAGAAGGAGCTACTCTTCCATTTTACATTAGCCTAAACATCCACGACCAAATCCTCCACAATGCCATGCTGGACTCCGGCGCCTCGCATAATCTTATGCCGAAAGTAGTTATGGAAAGATTAGGCTTGGAAATCACAAGACCATATAAAGACTTATACTCATTTGATTCAAGCAGAGTCCAATGCCTAGGTTTAATCAAAGACCTTTGCTTTAGTCTGGCCCAAATACCCGCGAAACATCTAATCATGGATATAGTAGTGGCAGACATTCCTCCCAAGTATGGGATGCTTCTATCAAGATCTTGGGGAGCCAAACTCCAAGGGAATATTCAACTGGACATGTCATATGCCACCATTCCCGTGTTTGGTCAGAACAGGATACTCTACCGCGAATCACACATGAAATACATGATTAGCAGTCAAGATAGGCCCGATAACATTCCAATGTGTTCTTTGCGCTCCGACTTAAACTCTTTCATTATGCATATTGATGTAGATTTGGAGGAAGAGTCAGAAGGAACTGATATAGACCTAGATCCACCACATCAGTTGTCCTTGGTACCTTATGATGAGCTGGACACTCAAAACTACCTTGATCATGAACAGCTGTGCCTTGGAAAAAGTAAGTTTCCTCTCTCCCAAGTAGGATTAGAGCAAGAAGCACAAACTCTCATGTACTTTCAAGCAAATTGCTCTAGCTTTAATCAAACGCCAGCAGTAACTTGTGGAAATTTCTTCCAGGTAAAAGCTTTAGAAGACCGTCACATCATAAACCTATTTGGAACCCGGGAGAAAGAGAGTTTAATGTTTCTACCATACCTCAAAGATTTACCATCATGTGACCCTCCTACTGCAAATAAAACTTTGACTATAACCTCAGTAGCTCAACATCTTGAGAAAATGCCAAATAAACTTTTTATGAGCAAGGATGACAGTTATAATCCCGGCATACCTGAACTACTGAAATTGGCTCATATTTTGTCTTTTCATGAAGAACTTAGAAATGCTAAAATCAGGAATCTCATGCAAAATACTAATTTCTACAGGAAAAACAAGGGAAAACATTGTATCACTACCTTTTCCTCAAAAAACAACTTTAACAAAAACAAACACAACAAACTGAAACAAACTGAAATGATCAAGGAGAAAACTAGTGGCCATAGAATCTGCTTTGATTTTAGGAATAATACTGCATCTCCATATAACAAGAATCATGTTTTTTCTACCCAAGATCATGATTCACCGATTAAAAGTGCTTTTAATCATGTGTTCTTACAAGATCATGTTTCAGGTCATAATCATAAGATTCCTTTGCAAAGTAGACAACTTAAAGATTTTTTCCAGTTTGCGGGAGGTAGATCTGATTTCAAGTTCAAAATTGCAAAACCACCCAATATCAAAAATCTGTTCGTAAAGGCCATGTTCCCAGTTTTAAATTTCTGTGTTTTTGCATACCTTGATGATGTCACTATCTATTTCAAGAATTACCAAGAGTACATACATTACCTAAAGAAAGCATACAGTAAGGAAAAGAGTGGAAATCAGATATTCAGAGAGGTACAAAGGGAGAATACTGGACTGTTTAGAGATTCTTGCATGAATCCCTATGTTAGGTTAGAGAGAGAAAATTTCCCGAATTTTTCTTTTCAGGAGTTGAGTGGGCCAAGGGTGAGAGGAGATCCTTATGAGGATAAGATGCTGAAATTCCGTCATTTCCAAGATTTTTGAGTTTGAAACACTTTCAGTCATTGTACATACCATTGTTTGAAAGGTTGAAAAAATAAAAAAGGTCAAAAACAGTAAAAGATAGGAAAGTCAAAAACAGTAAAAAGCAGAAAAGAGGGCAAGTGAAGATAGAACAAAGGCCCCATGTTCCAAAAAATAGTCTTTCGGAAAGCGAGCAAGTCTAAATGCCGCTACTAGTACTTCAATGTCTTGTTCAGCTATCTAGCCTAATCATAGCTGAGCATGTTTAAATTTATTTGCTGATAAGTTAGTGAGCGCCAAGATAGTCAACATTGTGTAAGATTGACTTATCACAGGGCTTAGATTAGGGAGAGATTATGGTTCCACATGCCTAAAACAGAACCAAAGAGAGAAGCGAGGGATGAAAAACACATTGTACATCTTAGCCCGCTTGTCTAGTTTCCTTTTATTGCAGAATAACATTTGTGTGCAGCTTGTCTTTTATGCCGCAAATGCATGACAAATCAGACTGCTTAATCCTGATTTGATCATTTTTGAATTTCATGTTATAGATTAGAGAATGAAATCCTGTCAAACTGCTTAATCTTGACAATGGATCTAGCTTTAGGTAGAGAAATAAAGGAGTTCATCAGTTTAATCTGAACTCCTGGCAGATATAAGAGTAGAAACAGATAGTTTCATTTAGCAAAAAGAAAAATATGCATTGTCAAAGGGCTGCTAGTTCAAATGCGCCAAACAGAAGAAAAAATGTTAGAAAGGATAGCAGGGTAGGTAGAAGTATCATTGCTGTTAAATATGCTGACACTTTTCAGAAATAACATCAAGAGAAGGGTAAATTTTGTGCCAATGGATAAGGCACTGGTCTTCATAATCCAAAAATCTGAATTCTGGACACCTCCTGACGAGGAGCTGCCCTCCCCAAATGGAGCCACTGTTAGCCATCGGTATTTTTTACATGTTAGTGATGACTATATCTTCAGCTGAGTTTTCTAGAAACTGATTTCCTTATGTCAATATGTCATCCAGAAAACCCTCCCAAAACTTTTTTCGCCTTTCTACCTATGCAGTCCACCCCTAGCAAAACCACAACCTCCTTGTCAACAATCGTATCTAACCTCAGTCTTATTAATCTGCCCATCAGCCTTAAAAGGCAAATCCACATCTGTTTCAAAGGTCTCCCCTATGTTAGGAAGTGGCGTTTAGGACATTTCACCTTTGGCAATCATCAAAAAGCAAAAAAAACCCTCATCTGAAGCAGACCTACCATGACTGATCCCTTACTTTGCAAATGAAGTTGACAAACAGCCTTAAGTCGCGCCACTCATATTCTCTAGGTCTCAGCACTGCATGAAGCCCATTCTCAAGCTGACTAAAAGGTTTTTCACTGTGTTCTATGGTTCTACAAAGACAGGAAATATATTTCATCTCATGGAGTAAATGTTGAGTTTACAGTTAGAGGAAATAGCTGCTTCTAAGTGTATTATGAGCCTGAGATGAAGCTGCAAAACAAAGGTCACTCATCAGGACCTTACAGCTCTTTCCAGCATGAAAATCACAGTAAGAAAGGGTCGCCACTGTCTCAGCTAAATGGTAAAATTGTCAAGGCCCAGAACCTCCTTCATTTACAAGCAGAGGGTTAGGGCGCCTCCTTCATACATAAGCAGAGGGCGCAGGCCAGAGTTGACTCAGAAGGCTGCAAAAGTCCAGGTTTGCCCTTACTGAAACAATAAAACAATATCTTCAGGTTTCATGAATGTAATTGCTGACCATAACAGGATTATAGTGGAAATATGATAAGCTCAAAGGAAAGGGGAGTTTGGCCTGATAAAGGAGATCATCTGAAACTTTCAAGTCAGGTGAATGGTTGAAACTTAGAAGGCCTGTCATCAGTGAACTTTCCAAAGCATAAGGACCCTGTCTATCCACAAGATCAAATAGAACAGATGATAAAAAATGCCATTACACAGGCAGGAGAAAGTGCTTGGCTATTTCAAGGAAACACTGGCCTTCATAGTCACAAAGGCTATTTATCAAATTAATCAATCATGAGATGCAACAAGCCAAATGTTTAATTCACCCTTAGGACAATACAAGGAGACAGTATTACTCTGGCTAGGGTTTCTGCTGACACACAATGATGCTTGCAAGTGAACATGCTTAGACTGATGTTTTCCAAGTGGTCTACTTAAACATCACCTTCAAAGAAGGCTGTCTCGAAAAAGAATTGTTAAAAAACCTTCAAACACCTTATCTAATGAAGAGCCTCCTCCATGCATGAGTAGAGGGCCAAAACTACTGCAGGGTGCTGAAACTGATTGATGCAAGAAAGCAGTGGAAGGATACCAAAGACTGAAACAAGGTCACTACACAGATGAATGACAGTTCTGATAATGTAAAGATACTGATACTCCTATTTTCAATAACTATCTGTCAGACAGTACATCTAGTGGAAAAGAGAAGGTATTGAACACATTGTATGCTATTAATGCCAAAGGAGCAGTTGATTTAAAAAGGGGTAAAGACATTCCATGATCACCTATCCAGAAATCTGAGGAAATCCTTTCTGAGCAAACAAAGAAGTCTAGGGTGAAAAGATGCAACCTAAAAAGTGTATTTACAGTCCAGAGAAAAACTTGTGAAACACCTAGAAGCAGAAATTTATCACTGGGAAAGTAAAACAGTGACCAAGGTTGAGTCATAAAATGCATGATGACAGGTATACAATGCTATGAATAGACAAAGAGATAATTTTGAACATATGTGTGCCACTGATATCAAAAGAAGACTTTCTCATTAAGGAAGGGGTCAAGCAGCAAAACAATATCATATATCAAAGGTACAAAGAGGCGCCTTTCAAGAAATGGTGTTTACAGCTTTCAAATGTTTTGGTGCATTATGAATAGCCTTTCCTTGCTAACAGTCGCCAAGAGAGGAAAACAATGAACACAGCTCAGTCATGAAATGTTTCCATTAACAAAAAGGGGTTCGATACACTAATCAAAACAAAGTAAGGACCATGTATCAAAAAGCCCTGTTTTCATATTCTACAGGTTTTTTTTTTTGATGAAAGAGGCAAATGGGTATACAATCTTATGAATAGGTAGAAGAGTTTGGTTTTGATGAAATTGCCACTGTTTATAAGTCTTAAAACAAACACGGTTGTCATCATTCCAAAGGGCAGACTTAGCACAAAGACACAGTATTAAATAAACAGTGGCAGAGTTGTGGCATGATGAGTTGTCAAGCAGGGGATTATAGTAAAAAATGCCCCTCTTTGGAGAACATTGCAGGTCATAAAGAATGCAGCCACTGATACCTGTACCATTAGACACAGTGGCAAAAATAGTCCCAAGATTATGGAGTTTTGTTTCAGGGTCTAAAGGCTAGTGATTGAAAAGTCCACCAAAGAAAAAAGCCGGAGTTTCTCCACCCCACACCTGTGCTAATATCCGCAATCTACATGTGATCAAATGATTGGCAAATCTCCAAAGCAAGTTTGAACGTACCAAAGTTAAAAAATCCGAAGGTTTTTCAAACACAAAAACTCCGCAGAAGAAGCCAAACCACGGTTCTATTTTACCTTTTAAAAATAGAATGACCGTTGATATTGTTTTGTTTTGAAAAATGATATAAGTTTGAAATATAAGAATGGGAAATTCACTTTCAAAAAGGCTAGAGTCAAAATCCCATTCACATCTGGCCTCAAACAAGCTGAGAATGCTGAGAAAATTGAGCAAGAATTTCCGAAATTTTGCATTCAGCAGGCGGCGCGACGGGCCTGGAAAGTGGCGCGACGTGCCTGGGCGTCGTTTTGCGAAGAGTTTTAACGTCGGCGCGACGTGCCTGTAGGCGGGCGCGACGTGCCTGTAGGTGGCCGCCCGACCGCACGACAACTCCACCCGACACTTTTCTCCGGCGCGACGGGTTTTGCTCCAAAGGTTGCCGCGCCAGTTTTGAAGGGTTCCGTTGCATTTTTAGCTCCCTCCAAGGGGTTTCGTCTCAACAACTCACAAGGTATTTCACCTCCTAACTTGAAAAACTCAGAAAATCAAGTTTATAAACCTGTAGACCTCGGTTTGAAGCTATACATAATTAAAAGGGCAAAATTTGTTGATAAGAAGCTGGAGGCAGGGGTATAAAGGTGTTAGTTGATGTCAAAGTTGTCAGAAACAGAGGTGCAGATATTTTGTTGGTGTATTTCTCAAACTCACAAGCAAAGGGTGTATTACGTAAACCACTGTCCGCGTTGATTTCCACCTAAACTAGGTCTGGTTTCTCTTTGCACTATATTTCATCATTCCGAAGATTTGCTGACAAAGAAATTCTGAGAGTAAAGGGGACCGTTTTTCTGAAAGACAGAGGCTTTTGGTGTTTGAAATCTAACATCAGAGACAGGAGCAGAAATGCATTGATAGATATTGTGAAACCACAAGCAAAGGTGTCCCTCACAAAGTACTGTGCACTGTTTTTACAATCTAACTTAAGACTGCCTTTTGTCATTACACTACATTGTATCACTCTGAAACCTTGTTGACAGAAGAATTCTGAGGTTGAAACAAGGCCATTTTCTGAAAAAGCAATTGTTAGTATTTGAAAGTTATCTGAAACGGTACGGTGGGTGGATCTCTTAAACTCACAAGCGAAAGAAGTCCTTCTAGCTTAACTTGTTGCATTTATTTACACACCTAAACTAAGTGCTTGTTCCAATACACTACATTGTATCATTCTAAAGTTGGTTGATAGAGAACTTCCAAAGGTAACGACGGTAAAAAAGCAAAGATTATTGATGGCTAGATTTTGACATTAAGGGCAGAGGTACCAAAGTGGTGTTGAATTTCTCAAAACTTCACAAGTGAAAATGGCCATCGTCTAAAAGGGCAGAGTGCTTGGTGTTTGCATTTGATATTAAAACAGAGGTGTAGGTATTATGTTGATCTCTTAAACTCACAAACAGAGAGTATATTTCCTAAAAACCTTTGTTGCTTGTTTTTACAATCTAACTAAGCTTTTACTTTTTCATTGCACTACACTATATCATTCCGAAGTTTGTTGAACAGAGTTTTCTGAAGGTGAAACAGGGTATTTTGTTGATGATTGAGCATTTGTAGATGATTAGGCATTTATTGATGATCAAGTAAACAGCAAGGGCAGAGTTATAAAGGCAGTGATTGACTTCTCAAAAAGTCACAAGTGAAAGGTTCTTCTCTTAACACAGTGGGCTATTTTTCACCTAACCACAGGATCTCTTCCTTTCCCACTGAGTGGTCTCCACAGAAGTCTGCTAACAGGGGCAAATTTCAAGGTAAATAACTTAAAAGAGCAGGGTTATAATTTTGAAGTTTGGTTTCAAAAAAAAAAAAAAAAAACAAAAATACAAGTGCAAGCAGGCCTCTAAGCAAAGGTCACAAGAGGGGATTTGTTCAAGACTGTGCCCAAAGAATCTACAAAGCAGTTCTTACACATAGTGCCATTGTTAAGAAAGATTCATAGCTAAAGTATAACCAAATTTGAAAGATTGTGGCTAATAAGTGCAGAAGAGTTTATTCAAGGAAGCCTTGTTGAATCACAGGGTCCATAACTGTCAAAGCAGTTTGGTGGCTTGTCTCAATCCAGGAGGGCGTTCTTCATACATTGAAGGCAGTGTGCCTCTTTCAAGCCTGTTTTTAGTCAGAATGCCTCCAAAGCGAGATCACAAAGGCGGACAACATAAGAGATATGAGCCTATCTCCATAGAAGACATCAATGCTCATCCCTCAGTACTTTTCAATTTCCATGAGGTAGGCTGTCTTGATTTCTGTCAAAGGATAGAAGAAGTCAAGAGTTTCTCACCACTTACACATTTGTGTGCTTTAAGGTTCAAGGACAAACACTTCCAGCTTGCAGATCTTGATTTCAAAATTTCTCCAAGGTATATATCCAAAGCTACCAAGATCCCGTATCATGGTGAAAAATGGTTTAAACAAGCACATCTTGATTTGGAGGACTATAAGCCTTTCATCAAGCCGGAACATAGGGAGACCATCACTGCTATTTTTCCTTTCTCCTATCTTCTTGACAGTTATGCTCCACTGATGAAGGCCATAATGAGATATTTCACTTGTGAAGGGAGGTTTAGCCAAATATTTGCCTATCATGTTCGCTTGTTGATGCATTTTACCAGGAACAGGCAATTAAACCTTCCATACTTTTTGTCCAAGAGCATAGAGAAAATGGCAGCTACTGTCCAAAAGAAAGCTCCACCTCAGCAAATCCCTTCTCTTTTTCATCATTCCTTGATCAAAATCATCTTCTTACACCAGCTGGAGAAGAAAGGGGTTTCATGGGATTTATTCATTAGCCATGCCGATTTTGCCACTATCCCTCCTGTTCATGTGTCTCCTACTCAGCCTGTCCATCGCCCAGTGCCTTTATCTAGTAGGCCTACCCCTAAAAAACTCAAGATGACCACTGGGCAGCCAAGTAAACAAGGAGAAGAAGAGGGCAGTGAGCCACAGGGAGAAAAGGAAGTTGAGGAGCAGCAGCAGTTAGATATCATTGGACAGCAGCTAGAGGTTGATGAGCAGCATCAAATTCAGGAAGAGGGACAGCAGCTAGAGGTTGATGAGCAGCATCAAATTCAGGAAGAGGGACAGCAGCTAGAGGTTGATGAACAGCATCAAAGTCAGGAAGAGGAACAGCAGCAGACAGAGGTTGAAGAGCAGCAGGTTGAGCAAGCAATTGAAGCATCTTTTGAGCCACAAGCTAGACAAGATGTTGAGGAAGGACAGCAAGCTGAAGCTGCCTCCTTAATGGCGACCAAAACTGTCCCTAAGAAGAAGAAATTGCCCAAAAAGACAACTCCTAGCTTGACAAGGAGAAAGAGCGCTAGATTGGCCTTCAAAGGCAAAAGTACAGTTGGAGAAAGCGCCAAGCATGGAGGTAAATCAGCTGTCATCCCTATCCCAAGCGATGACAGTGACAATGAGGCACGCATCCTTGAAAACCTCCTCATTCACAAAGAAGGGAAAATTGAGGTTTTACAAGAAGATCTCCAAAGGGCAAGGAATTTCAATCATTTCTTGGAGGTTGAGAACAAACAAATGAAGTTTCATGCAGCCATTCATGAGGCAAGGGCCATCAAGTACAAAAAGGAGGCAGAAAAGGCGCAAGTAAGGATTGAAGAGCTTATTGGCGAATTTGATGATGAAGAGGAGGAGGATCAGCCTAGGCAAAAGAGGCCTAGAACCATTGGGCTTAGGAGAGCCTTGGAGAAACAGAAAGCTGAAGAACAAGCTCAATTCGAAGCTTTTCCTCTCACTACCCTCCTTGAGCGGGAAATTGAGGAAAACAAGGAAGCTTGGCTTGAGAGGGCTAACCAGCATTTAGAGACAAAGCTTGAGAAGGCAAACAGGGATCTTGAGCTACAGAGAAAGAGAAATCTTCACTTTCAGAAGCTTAACCAATTCGCCAGGCGCAAATTGAAGGTGGCACAAGAAAAATTGAAGAAATTGAAGGAGAGGCGCCTAGCACGGAAAGAAGCAAAAAGCACATCAGCCCTCAATATTTTGGCCTCAGCTTCGGAGCATGTTTCTATGGACCCTTGAGGGTCATGCATGCCAATTTTGGGCCTATTTCGAAAACTTTTTGTTTTTTGGCATTTTTGGGGTTTTTCGCCAAAAACTCATAAATGCGCCATTTCAGTTTGATGAGTCGTCAAGGGAGGAGGGTGATACCAATGGATTCCATAATTTCATGAGCAGATCTCCAGCGATTTTCAGAGGATTTGAAGATCATTCGCCCCTCCAAATTGGCGAAAAACAGCCTCATTTTGCACATTCTGCCCGCCATATCAGCAGCCTGCTATTTTCTGGGTTTTTGCACACAGGTACAGTTTTGAGGGACTTTCAGAGATCAGATTGAGGTGATTCCACTTGCATTGGAAAGAAGACACAGATAGCTTTCCAACGAGCCATCATGAGCCTCATTTCGACATCGGGAAGGCTGCCATTTGCATCCAGCAAGTCAGGGGACCTTTTTCAGGCATAAATATGAAGTATTTTTGTAATTTTTGAACTCCAAAAATCTGCTTTTCCCAAATGTGTGTTAGGCTATTTTTATCATGGGAAAATCATGTAAAGTCAATATAATTTCCGTTTTTAGCAGTTTTTTAGATATTTTATTAGATATTTTGTGCCTTGGGCTTTGCAAAGCCTCAAGGACAAGTTTAGATATTTTGACTTGGCCAATGGGATAGCTAGTTGCTCCATGAGGTTTTCCTCCTTCTAGCCTATTTATCCCATGATTCTCATTGAAAATAAGAGGCTGAACTTGAGAGAAGAATTAATGCATTGGTCATATGAGCTTTGAAGAATACACTTGAGTTATGATGTTTGGATTGCCTCTTGGATGCTTTTGAGGAATGTTGAAGGCTTGTTGATGGATTCCTTGACATGGTAGAATGGTATAGTGCTTTTTAATATTGTTTTGTCTTCTAGTTTTCACTCATATTTCATTTTTCTTGCTGCTATAGATCAGTAAAGATTGATTTTGAGACATGCCCATGGAGGCACCTCAAAATCCCTGAATCTTCATAGCTTGATGTTTTCTTCTCCCTTAGTTATGCTAAAGAATTCTTAGCCGCTCTTTAGTAACCTAAGGTGTTGTTGCTAAGTTTTATTCATCAGTTCCATGTATGTTGAGTAGGATGTATGGTTTGCCCTACCTACCTATCAGCTGCCCATAGTTCTGTCCATAAAACTTTCTCTTTGACTGATTTGTTGATCATTTTGTTGAACCAAGGAGGCCTAGTCCCGATCTAGCCCTTTGCCTAAAAATATGAAAACTTATTTGTCCAAGTGCCCAATGACTTAGAGACTATGTTTAGGCGTTCCGGCATAGTTTATGAGTTGTTAGTTTGTCTCATGTGTTTTCCCCAAAGTCTGATAGCCTTTTCCCGCAGTTAGAGGGTCTTATACCTCTATGTATGGCTAGAATGTTTGATTTCTATGTGTTAATTAGCTTATAGTTATACTTAGCATGGTTAATGGCTTGCTATTACATGTTTATTGTCTGCTATTAACTAGTTACACTTGAAATCCCTTGTTTTTCACCAACTTGTTGTCCACTTAATCCATTTTGCCCAGAGATCCCTTCTACTGTGAATCAAATCGGCCCTACAGCAGCTTTACATCATCACTTCATAGCTTCCTTGATCTGTTTGACCCCATAGCCCAATTTATCTACATCTTGTCATCCAGTTTATGTATTTGATCAGTTTCATCCCTCACAATCTTAAAAACTAAAAAAACCAAAAACACACTTCATAACTAGCCTAATATCAGAACATCGCAAGTAAACACACCGACATCTTTTACACTTATAGAGAGAGCCCTCTCTGAGTCCAGGAAGGCTAGGTCCTCGGGCTCCAAAGCTTTGTTTGATGTTACATCGTCATTTGGCTAGCCAATCGGCCAAATCACGGGACCCCAACACATCCTCAAAAAAGCATCACAAAAGAAAAATCAAGGTTGAAAAGACC
>JAXQQM020086301.1:0-28872 GCA_034641835.2 Pinus albicaulis
CAATAGTACCCAGTATGGAGAACCTTGTATGCGGTTCTTTTATCAACAAAGTGCCCCCCACAAGGCTCATTGTGGCAGGCCCTCAAAACATCATACATCACATCTTCCCGCACACATCGCCTCATGATCAAATTTGGCCCAGTATAGAACAAATCTCCCTCAATCCAGGAGTAGTTAGCACTGCGCTACACAATATTATGTTTTTCCCAGGCAAACATATTCTGAGGCAATTTCCCTGATACCAGATAATTGGCAACATCGACAAACCAAGGAGTAATTGCAGAAATGGCAAATAATGCTTCATCTAGAAACTCATCAGGAACTGGAGTCGGCATGCTTCTCTGTACAAAATTCAAACGAGATAAGAAGTCAGCGTCCAAATTATCTCTTCCAGGCCTATCAATTACGGTTATATTGAATTCTTGTAAAGGAAACATATAATCTTCATCTCTGTAGGGACTCTCAAGCCATAATGTTACTTCAGCAGCTGTCTGAGCGGAGGGAAATAGAAAAAGTTTGGTTGTGGGGACCATTGGAAATAATCATCTCTCTGTTTCTGCACACTAGGATGGCATCAACAGTTGCCAACCAAGGGCGTCCCATAACTACAGGGTGTCCAGGTCTAGAGGTTTTCGTGGAAATAATAATGAAGTCTACGGGATATTGCTAGGAAGCAATAGTCACCACTATGTCTTCTAGCGTTCCCATTGGTTTGACGACAGACTTATCTGCCATTTCTAAAATGATAGGGGTGGGTTTAAGCCCAGGTAATTGCAAATATGTCATTGTTTCATATGTCATTGCATTTATTTCCGCCACTAAATCCACAAGGGTGTTTGGCAGAAGCACTCTGTTCATCTCAATGGTGACAATGGGTTTCCCAGGGTCATGGTACTTCCCAGGCAAGTCAGAAATCATGGTGGACATTTGACTCATAATCTTTACGTTTTGGTTCTTATGCCCCTTCCTAGCTGGCTTCTTAATGCATAGATCCTTGACAAATTTGGTGTAGATAAGGATGTCTCTAATAGCTTGCAAAAGTGGAATTTTGATGCAGACATTCCTTAATTCATTTTCCAAGTCATATTCAAGCAAAGTCTCTTCTTTCTTTACAGGAAGTCCTTCCGGGTAGGGTGGTTCACTTGATTCTTCTTTTTGTGTTTGTTTTTATTTTTCATTTTGCAAATGGTTTTCAGATGATGTGGAAGGGACCTCTTCCTGGATGACAACAACTGATTTCCCTAGGTTGACTGTCTTCCCTGATTGTAATTGGATTACATTCATAGGGATGGCAATGACCATGTATGTAGGAAAAGGCTGGATATTTATGTTTTGTATAGGTTGAGGAGGTTTATTATGATTTGGGTTGGGTACGGGTTGTGCAGGCAACAATGTAGGACGAGGTGGGTTAAAAGTTTGTGATGCCTACGAAGATGATGGATCCTATGGTGCAGGTAAAAGTTGATGCAAAGGAGGGGGTGGCAACAAGGGTTGTTGATATGTGTTTGGATTATACCCTTGCTGATAGGATTGCATGGTCGAATTATACAAGGTGCTTGGCATGTTTGGGTAAGGTGCATAGAACTGGTTTTGGGGCTGATAAGTGTTGGTATAAGGATTTGCCCTCCAATTCTGGTTTCATGGAGTACTCTGTGTCTGAGGAGTGGCCCAAGGGGGGTAAGATGGTTGGAAATTCCAAGGTTGATTCAGACCATACCCTTGGGGACTAGGTTCTGGAAAGATGTTTTGATTTGGGCTTCTCCAAAAGGGTTTCTTGCTTGGTTGTGAAGAGTCATTTGCTTCGGCACTCCCCTTGTAGATAGCTTACAAACCGAGAAGAGATGGACACTTCTTGGTTGCATGTTCTTAAGCACAAATCCCACAAACCTCAATGACATTAATAGGACACTCCCTTTCCATATGCTTTTGTCTGCATTTGGGACAAAATATTGCCATGGTAGCCCTTTCGTCCTCTTGTTTCTTTTTGAGTTTCACTGTGTCAAGCTGGTTACCAATGGTGTTTAAAATATATGTTTTAAAGTTTTCCAGTAGGTTTCCTAATTCAACTCTAGTGACAGCAATGGCTGCAGGTTTTTGATTTCTTGACACAACATCTCGGAGATTGTCGTGAAGTTTCTTGCCTACTTTAGCTTGACTTCTTGAATAAGTACAACATAGCTCGACTACTTCGACAAAAGTTTTTTTTATAAATGTCCCCACCACTCAAAAGGTTTAAGGTCTCAATGCATTCATCCCTTGGCACCTTTAAAAAGATAGTTTTAACAGTTTTCTCATCTAGATGTGCCCCTCGGGATTTGTGAAAATGATATAGGAAACGTTCAAGATATTCTTCTAGGCTTTCATTGTATAGTTGTTGCATTCTAAGAATTTCGTTCACATCCCTACTTTTGCAGAAGTCTTGGTAATTTCTAAGAAAGACGGACTTCATATGATCCTAAGAGTAAATGGTATTTTCACCTAGGCTCATGAACCATCTAAGGGTTGCATCTTTTAGGGTGGCTGGGAACAACTTAAGTTTATGTGCATCATTATAATAATTGTAGCTCCTGCATAAAATATCGAACTCAAAAAGAAAGGCATCAGGGTCTTCAGAGGACTTACCATAGAAGAGTGGAAGAGAGGTCATTGGTATGCTTTTCATGGTGATGTTCCGAGTTACATCAAGGATGGGAAAGCTGAAGGTGGTTTCTTCGTCTTCTTCTTCCCGTCCTCCTCTTGGTCCATCATTGTTTCTAGGTCCATCCTCATTTCCTCCAAAAAAAGGCATTCTTGGGCCTTCTCCCTCTCCATAGTTTTCTTCGTGATTGCGTTCATTGTTTCTATTTTCCCCTCCATTGTTTGCCATGTTGGTTGCAGATGCATTGTTGCTGATATGATTGGAGAAGGATTCAATGGACAATTGCTTTACTCCTTCCTAGATTGGGAGTTATCCTCGTAAAATCTCCTTGCCACTGGTGCTCCTTTTTTCGTGCTTATTTCCTGCGTAACGATCAGTGGGATTAGTTAATGGGATTTCTGTGGGACCAAAAGTTGTAGGAAATTTTGAACTAGAAATAAATCGGCCTTTACTATCTCTAGGCCTTCTTCTACTTTTACGCATAAAGAAAAAGGAAAGAAAAGCTCAAGAACAAACAGTAATTGGTCAGACTTTGGAGCAACCCCACAAAAGTGGATGCGTGGCTCTTCACTCACATCTTACTGTACTCTCTCTGCCCTCTGATAGCCCTGTAAGATCCCTGAAACTCAGACAATAATAATTCCCTGAATCAGATATTACAACTCCCCGACAACGACGCCAAAAATGTTAGGAGATTTAATTGCTAGATCAATCCTCCAATACTTATATGTCAATATCGGCTCGTAAACATGAGTTGTATTGCACCACGTTGATTCAGTTTCTAAGTCAAAGTTTTAATGTTTCCTTATAATGATCAACGAAGTAATGAAACACACGAATGCTTGTGAACAAACAACTTCCAGAAAGGAAATCAAGCCATCTCACTAACACTAGTAGAATCAATAATCAAATTCAATTTTAAAACTTGAAATCTTTATTGACTTAACCTATTATGCTCTTTAACAGAAATTTGCACTTAAATGAAAATCTAACTCTTTACTACAAATTCTACTCCAACCAAACTGTGAATAAAACTAATCAAGTAAACTTCACACATCAACTAAGTAATTCAGAATTGCATTTGAAATCCAAAACCCTAATCTTCTAGCTTTTACAACCTATACTCTGAAGGAGCTGAAAGACCTAATTTCTTTGCAATCACAACTCAATCTTAAAATTAAGGCTAAGCAATCTTGAAATCAATCTTGCATTCAATCCTTAAAACTGCACTTGGAATTAAACCCTAGAATGATAGAAACTGCACACTAACTTCAATGCTTCAACAATAAATAAAAGATGTTGCTGCTAAGAACTGATCTAAATACTCTGCCTCACACACTCAGTTGAATGAAATTGATAAAGTTTGATCTCTAAGATTTAACTAATTGCACACACCATTAAAATCTTTTGACAATCTTGTAAGAAAAACTTTAATCTATTTCCAACACCGAATCTTGGTGTAGTCAAAACTCAACCAAATCAGAGCTCTGTTTTCGAAAATGAAAGGCAAAGACAAAACTATGAAACACTATTGGATCACACAGAGGAATGCAATGAAAGACTACGTTGCTGCATCAATTTGCATCAAACATAGATTAACTTCTCACTCCTAAGCTCGAGCAATCTATTTGATTGGAATTTAGATAAACTATAACTCTGCTTCTTTAATGAAAATGAGTCACACTGCTAACTGCTAAGGCAATACCAATCTAAAAATAATCAATTCAAAACCCAACAAACTCGAACACACTGTACTATAAATCTACTTCAAAAAGTAAGCTACCAACATTCAACTTTTAATAAACGTAGAAATTTTAAGACCCGCTCCGGTTTTCAGGGCCTCCTTATTTCTCCCATAAAGTTAAATGCCCATTCCCATAACCATACATTCAACAAGTTGGAAAAATAAATATTTTCTGAAAACCCAAATTCAGGAAATTTTAGTGTTAAAAATGCAGATATAAAAACTTAGAAAAATAAATCAGCCACGCAAAGAATTTTGACACACTGATTTTTGGTCAAGATGACCTTGGAAAAACCCCCTACAACTCTTGGGGAAAACCAGTTTGAAAGCTCTTCTTTATTTCTGAATATGCTTTTACAGTAAACAGTAAAACACAATAAAAAATTACAGCAGACACAAAACCCACTTATCTCGATTTTCGTACCAACTTTCCACCTTGAAAATCATGCCAACAGCAAACAGAAAATTACAACATTAAATGATGTACTTGCTACCTTGGAAAATGTGCCGAATTTTGCCTATACGGACAATACAACAATCCCTCCTCGATTTTCGTGCCCAGAAAAGCTGCCTCGAAAATCATGCCATTGACTATTGAATCTTCTCCTTGAAAACAAGGCTGTACTTTGCCTCGAAAAGCGTGCTACCAGTGCTGTACAGATTTTGTCTTGGTAATCGTGCCAAATAAATGCTGCTATTCGAAAATGCTGCTTTGGGAAATGTGCCCTCCTGCTGTACGAATTTGTTGTGTATCTTTTGCTGCTCTCCCTTCGCTCAGAAATTTCTCTTTAGCTTCCTCTCCTCCTCTCTCAATCTGCTCATGAAAGAATCAATGATCTTTTCTCTCATTTTCCTCCTTTAACCTAACCCTAAGTGACTTATGGGGAATCCTTAAATCCAATGGCTGAGATAGCTTTAGATCTAGGGCTGAGATTAAATGCTCATTTAAATCTCACTTTCTATTTTTTAATTCACCCCACTTTAATAAAGACACTCTTAGTCATTTATTTCCAAAGTCGCTTTTCACTTTCTAATTTCACATTGACCTTATTAAAGTCACTTTAAAGTTAGACTTAGTAACTTTATCACTTAAAGTCACTTTTAAATTAGATTTGACTTTATAACTTATAAAGTCACTTTAAGAGAAAAATTAAATTCTTTTGGATGCTTTTCTCAAGGCCAAAGATCAAAGCCTTAGGAAACCACCTGTCCTCCGGTAACCAAATTTCAACACTCCCTCTTACCGAGGAAGGTGTTCCTCACCACACCCATCTTGTCTCTGAAGTAGACATGCTTGCCCTGTGGTAAGGCTTTGGTAAGAATATCTGCAACCTGCTCATCAGTGGGAATATACTCAAGCTTCACAGCTCCCTTCTGAACATAGTCTCTGATGAAATGATATCTGATGCCGATATGCTTTGACCTGTCATGAAATACTGGATTCTCCATGAGTTTAATGCAACTCTAATTATCACAGTAAATCACTAAAGGTCTCAACGACTGACCAAATAAGCCAAACAACATCTTGCAAAGCCATATGGCCTCACAACTAGCTAGATTGGTTGCCATGTACTCTGCTTCTGCTGAACTCAATGCCACTAACTGCTGCTTTCGGCTGAACCACGACACCACTGCCGAACCCAACCCAAAACAACACCCTGAAGTGCTCTTCTTGTCGGAAGCACAACCTGCCCAATCAGAATCAGTGTAACTTTCCAATCTCACTCCATCTCCCTGCTTATAATCCAGACCATAATCCACTGTCTCCTACAAGTACCGCAAAATGTGTTTTGCAGCAACCTAGTGCACCCTCCTGGGCTCATGGATGAACTAGCTCATCGTGTTGCTGCAAAACATATATCTGGTCTAGTGTTGACCAAATACATCAAGGAACCAATCAACTGTCTATACAATGTGGGATCCACCAACTCGGAATCTGAAGCGTGAAGCTTCTTCCAGTTAGTGATCATAGGTGTCGACATGGGTCTGCAATCCTCCATGTGGAATCTGCTAAGGATGTCCACAATATACTTCCTCTGTCCCAGGAAGAAATGCCCCTCATCCTGTCACACCTCCAAACCCAAAAAGTAATGCATCAAACCAATGTTCTTCATCTCGAACTCCGACGCAAGATCTCTCTTGCAGCGGTTTATGAGTCTCTTTGCACCCGTAATGACCAAGTCATCCACATACAACACCAAAATGAGAGGCCCCTCACCTATCACAATAAAGTATAGGTTCAGATCTGCATCACTCTTTGTGAAACCCATCTCCTGCAAGTACGTATCAATCCTGGAGTACCAAGCTCTAGGAGCTTACTTCAGGCCATAAAAAGCCTTCTTCAGTTTGCATACATGGAACTCCTTCCCATGCACCTCAAAGCCCTGTCGCTGCTCAATGTACACCTCCTCCTGTATGAAGCCATTGAGAAATGCGGTCTTCACATCCATCTGGTGGATCTTCCAACCCATCTCTGCTGCTATCGATATAATGGAAGTATATCGAGCCACAGGAGCGAAGGTCTCCTCATAATCAACTCCCTCTACCTGGGAGAACCCGCTAGCCACAAACCTTGCCCTGAGTTTCTCAATGTTGCCATCTACAGCGTGCTTTACCTTGTAAAGTCATCTGGAAGTAACCACAGATTTGCCCTCAGGCCTCGGCACCACATCCCAAACATCATTCTTCGTGATAGAAGAATACTCCTCCTGCATGGCCTCTCTCCAGACCTGCTGGCTAGCTGCCTCCTCATAGCTAGAAGGCTCGGAGTCAATGATGTTGGCAACCATTTCCATATAGCTACAAAACCTCTCAGGTGGTCTGCTCTCTTTGACCGGCCTCTTCGGCCCAGCAACAGATGTGGCCTCTCTCAAGGTATCCTGAAGCCACTTGGGCTTCCTCTTCCTTGAGCACACTTCTCCCACCGGAGAATGAAACTCCTCATCCTCATTAGGAGCCTGAACTCCGGAATGTCTGTATGCTATCCTCCTGCCTGAACCTGAACCTGTAGATGTTGAAGTACCATGAACTCGTCCACCTGAATACCCAGGAATCTCTGACTCGTTCGGCGACGGCCACCACCCTTTGACCTTGAGCCACCGGCCATCGATGGACCCCATACCGTAATCGATGTACCCCATCGGTCCTCTGATCGGATCTCACGCGGTCGACTCCACCGCTTTTCCCTCGAGGGGACCGCCCATCCAGATACTCTAACTCCCGTGACCTCCTGAAAGCCCTGTCCTCCTCCAATTTCACATCCCGCCTGACAACAACTCTCCTGTGTGCAGGAATATAGATCCGAAAGGCTTTCGAGGTCTCACTGTAGCCCACAAAGATACCCTTCTTTGCATTGGGCTCTAGCTTGGTCCTTTTCTCCTTGGGTATGTAGGAGTATGCAATACACCCAAAGATACAAAAATGTCCAATATCAGGCTTCTTCCCAGAAAAAGCCTCATCCGGAGTCACATGCCCCAAGACATGATGTAGGCTCTTGTTTTTCAAATACACAGCAGTGTTGCAGGCCTCTGCCCACAAAAAAAATGGTAACCCCTGATCATGTAGCATGGCTTTGGCAGCCCCAACGATGGATCTGTTCTTCCTCTTCGCAACCCCATTCTGCTGGGGGTTGTAAGGAACTGTGAACTCCCTCCTGATGCCTGCCTCCGCACAATAATCAAGAAACTCACCAAGGGTGTACTCCCCTCTATTGTCCGACCTGAGGGACTTGATCTTTCGACCTGTCTGAATCTCCACAAGAGCTCTGAACTCCTGAAACTGCTTGAAGACCTCACTCTTGGACTTCAAGAAATAAATTCAGGTCTTCCTAGAGTGATCATCAATGAATAAAACATAGTACTCATACCCACTCAAGGAAACATGAGACATCCGACCGCTCACATCTGTATGAATCAAATCAAGTATCCTAGTCGATCTGTTGTCACTGCTGGGAAAAGGGGATTTGGCAAACTTGCCAATCACACATCCTTTGCATGTATCTAGGTGATCAGTACTGAAATCTAGCACAGCTGTAGTGATCTCCCGCAATGTCCTCAAGGCCCCATGATACATGTGCCCGATCCTACAATGCCAAATCTCGCACAACTTTGAACTACTAGCTCTGTTGCCAGTACTACTGCTTAATGCCAAAAGGGGTGAAATGCAAACTTGTACACCTTTGCATGACGTACATCAATCACTCTAGCTGACTCTGCTGGAGCACCCCTGGGATATATAAGCACCTGTCCTCTACTGAACAATACCTCATACCCTCTGTCCTCCAATGTTGAGACAGATATAAGGTTCTTCCTCATCCCTAGCACATATAGAACATCTGATACCTTCAAGGGAGGTTTGGGTTCCCTATCAAATGTCAATGTCCCCACACCGAACGTCACTGTTGTCGCTCCTAGCATCACCTTCTACACGTTGTCTCCGAAAGCTTTGAGAAGTACCGCCGACCGTCATATGACGTGAAGCCTCACTATCAATACGCCCAACACCGAAGATGCCCGCTAGTGGAGGGAATGACACTTTCCGCCGCGTAGGTGATCTCGTACTAGTGGACTCACAAGCAATGAACCCAAACTCTCAGTCAAAGCTCTCCGAAAAGTCCTCTATCTCTGCTGATGCTGCCATGGTCTTGTTCTTCCCCTTCTTCTTCTTCTTCGGACACAACTGCATAGTGTCCCATCCTCTGACAATTCCAACACTTCACCTTGGAATAGTCCTTCTCCTTGTTCAACTACTTACCTTTACCTTTGCCTTTGCCCCACCACCACTTGTGGAAGCTTGTTTCTTTCCTTTGCCTTTCTTGCCTCCTGCTAACAGTGCTACATTCTCATCCTACTGAACTGGTTTGGTTGCCCCAAGCTGGTTCTTTCTGACTTCATTCTGTATGCAATCATCCCAGAACCTCTCCCAAGTGGGAAGGGTCTCACATGCACAAATCCCATTAGCAAATTTCAGTCATGAACTGGGAAGGCCATTCACTGCAATCTACACCAACTTAGTGGGTGGAATGACCTCTCCAACTGCTACCAACTCATCTCTCACATTAGTGATCTTTGTGAGGTACGCAGTAGCACTCTCAGTCTTTTCCATCTTAATGGCCTTTAGCTTCTCCCTTAGGACCATTTTCTTGTTTCATTGGTACTTTGGTAGAGACTGGTCAAGGTCGTCCACATCTCATGAGAAAGTCTCTTTCCTCTCACATGAGGAATGCAATGGTCTTTAATACCATCTAGAATTAGTCTCTTGCCCTTGTTATTCTTCTTATTAAAGTCTGCCAACTGAACAGGGTCAGTAGGCACATTAACAGTATGCTGTTGGGCACCCGCATTATACCCTCGCATTCGCTCTCGTATGTCGCATTCTTCCACACCGTAGTCATGGTGCCCATCCAACCTATCCTCCACCCTCAAGTCCAAAGACATGCTTGTCGATTCTCTAATAAACGAAACAAGACCGTTGTAGTAAGCAATAGTGATTTCGTGTAAAATCAACTTGAATTTAATTTCTTCTTGTCATTTCAACCCACCAAAGAATTCAGGCTCCGATACCATGGTAGAAATTTTAAAACTCATCAGCTTTTCGCTTCCCGCCTCCCATAACGTTAAATGCCCATTTCCATAACCATACATTCAACAAGCTGGAGAAATAAATACTTTATGAAAACACAAATTCTGGAAATTTCACAGTGCTGAAAATGCAGAAATAAAAACTCAGAAAAATAAATCAGCCACACAGTAATTTGACATGCTGATTTTTGGTCAAGATGACCCTGGAAAAACCCCCTACAACTCTTGGGGAAAATCAATTCGAAAGCTTCTCTTTATTTCTGAATATACTTTTACAGTGAATAGTAAAACACAGTAAAAATTACAGCAAACACAAAACCCACTTATCTCGATTTTCGTGCCAACTTTCCACCTTGAAAATCATGCCAACAAAGAAACAGAAAATTACGTTATGAAAAATTACAAGATTAAATGTTGTACCTCTACGCTTCTGGAAATGTGCCGTATCTTCATTAAATGTATTTCACACGGACAATACAAATAGCCTCGTTTCTCGATTGTGCTCTATGTTGTCCCCAAAATTGTGCCCTTGACCATCGAATCGTCTTTAAAACAGTTTGACGTGCTCAAAAGCACGTTAGTAGTGTTGTACGGATTCGTCTTAAATCAAATAAATGTCGTTATTGAAAACGCTTGGGAAATGTGCCCTTGTGGCACGGATTTTCTTTTGTATCTTTTGTTGCGCTCACTCTCTTTAGAAAATTTCTTTAGCCTTCTCCTCCTCTCTCAATCTGCTCATGAAAGAATGAATGACCATTTCCTCCTTTTCCTCCTTTAACCTAACCCTAAGTGACTTTTGGGGAATCCCTAAATCCCATGGCTAAAATAGATTGAGATCTAGGGCTGAGATTAAATGCTCATTTAAATCTCACTTTCTATTTTTTAATTCACCTCACTTTAATAAAGACCCACTTAGTCATTTATTTCCAAAGTCACTTTTCACTTTCTAATTTCACATTGACTTTATTAAAGTCACTTTAAAATTAGACTTAGTAACTTTATCACTTAAAGTCACTTTTAAATTAGATTTGACTTTATAACTTATAAAGTCACTTTAGGAGAAAATTTAAATTCTTTTGGACACTTTTCCCTAGGCCAAATATCAAAGCCTTAGGGAACCACTTGTCCTCCGATAACCAAATTTCAACAATAAAAAATACCTTATTCAACTTAAAACTGGAAACACTAACACACCCTTACTGAAATTGAACTTGCACCCAATTATCAGACCTAGCTCTGGTGCATCTCAACACTTTGAAGGCAAGGTTTCACTCTTCACTCTACTATCGCTCAGAATTGTACTCACTGCATTACAAACTTTTAAAAACACTCCCGAAACCAAACAATATTTAAATCAGAATGCTATAATTAAATGACAATATATGAAAATCCTCTTTGGGCTTTTGAAAGCAATTCAAAATCAAAGTAACACCATTGTCACTCAACGTTCTCACTGTTCCCTTACAACTTTCCATAAGTGATTCAACAAAAAAAAATATTCAAATCAAACTGTTATTCATACCTTGGCTAAATGCCACCTGTGGGTATAAGGAAATTGATCCTACGAGGAAGTATGCATATAATTCGAGGTGTGCTGGTCTCTTATTTCAACGCAAAGGTTTGGCAAATGTTATCATTCAGCTACGTAAGATTTGAAATTTAATTGTACTGTTGACACACACAGCTCTACGTTTTGTTGAATCGATTCACTATTAATGGCGTTCGAAGGAGAACAAGGGATTCACACTAACATGGATGTCGGTTCAATCATTTCAACATATGGATTATACTATCACGATGGAATACACATTCATTTTCGTGGATTTAATCCATAGTGATCTTTTTGCAATTCAATTTGAAAACTTCAGTGAATAGGGATCAACAATAAACTTCATAAAAATGCTTAATCAAGTATTTGCACACGGATCACACCAGAACGCATTCAAACATAGGAAACCAAACGCTTTAGCAAACAATTTCAATTATGTAAATGATTAACTGGTAATTAAAAGGAAAATATGAAATCGAAACTAATGGGAATCACACACCTAAGTAAAATCTACCTACAATGGACAAAACTTGCCAGCTTATGGTGGGCCCTTGCCACACCTGGGATATGAACTTATAGAAGTAAAGGGATGCTCAACAAACTAATTCAAACACGTATGAATTCTTCACTCCACAGCTTCAATCAACACATGCTCCAGATCATGGTAGAAATTGTCTTAAATTAAAACAGAGTTACACTTGACTTAGATAACAAATAGCTCAAAGACTGATAAACTTCGTGACTAACTCTAATTTTCTTCTAGCGCAGGCTTTACAGACAACCTTCAAATTACAAAATAGTAAATAGTTCATGCAGATCAAAATCCAAAAGATTCCTATACTAACTCGATCAATTAGTTTTGATTACATTATTCAATATTTGGCTTTCTGTTCAACAATACTCCATTCATGGCTACATGGATCAGATGAGACTGCTTTAGAAAAGGTCTGGAAGCTAGTGTGCATAAGGATCATCAATCCTTGAGTTTGAATAGCTTGATGGCATAAAAGTAGGAGCGTTGACCACCTAGAGCGTTGAAAGGCTACTAGGTGGTTTCGAGCTTCTTAAGTACAGTTCCTGGCTTGGACTTTAAGTACAAAACCTCTAAATCATGTCTTTAGTGCCAATATCATGTTTCTCCTTAGCTGAATAGGTATTGTTGATGCGTACTTCACAACTATAACCCATAAAGATTAGTTAACAAAACAAGTATACAACTTAATCACCTAAGTTTAATCACAAAATAGTTGAAATAATACTATTTGTAATGCATTACCTCAAGTTAAGGAATTAGCATGGTTTAAGCCACAAGGATGAAAAAAGATGGTAAAAAGGAGCTTATTGGTGTCAAAATAGGAGCTGAGAGTAGCAATGATAGTGAAAAAGTGATGACAAAAGAGGGGTCCAACATCTCCCCCACACTTAGCTTGATGCATGCCCTCATGCAGCCATGTCAAAAAGAGACCAATCAAATGCTTGGTCAAAGGCAAGGTGCCTTGACCAACACTTCTAGACCACGTTTAGTAGAGGTGGAACATTTTGCAAACTGCATGGTCAATATTTGAGCACTAAGCTTTTTGGTAGACCGAAATCTTGAAGCCTTCCATTTCAACAACTACCTATTCTTTATCTTAACTTCATCATTCTGTACAAAGAGTTTGAGGTGGTCATTTTTTAGTTGAGTGTTGACTACTTCAACATATTGAAATAATACATCAAACTTATGTGCTTGCTCCTTGAGCTCAGTGATCCTCTTCTTCAAGATCGTGAGGTTTTCTTCCTCATCTGGAGTGGATGTTTTAGCAGGGGACGTTGACGTTTGTGAAGGACTTCCTCCGGGTACTTGGCTCATACTTTGTTTTGGTGAAGGGACTTCTTGTTCTCAACTCAGTGAAGGCCAAATGGGGGTGAAAGCTTGGAAATATTGAGCAATATCATTAGGGATTTGGGACTGAGATACAGTTGAAGGGGGTTCTGGAGGAGATAGAGGGGATTTTGCAGCAGAATTTGGAGATGAAGATACATGAACAAGTTTAGTGCTAGTAGCTTTGGACATGGAATGGGGAGGCTTGTTCATGCTGCGGGTCCTTCTCCGACCCTGTGCAGAAGTTTCAACAGTAGGAGCTGAGGGTTTTTGGATAGAAAATAAGGTCTTTATGCACTTAGACTTAAGTAGAGGATCCTTCTAAACAAGGAGCATCCCCATCGAAGGTGCTTTAAATCGTGCTTTAGGTGGGTTCAACACTTTTCTCTCATGCTTCCCTTTTTGCTTTTTAAATGGCTGCTTCCTTGAGGGCTCAGCTACTTGACTAAGAGAAGGATCTGGCAGCTTGGGATTTTCAGGAGGAGGAGAGACAAATTGGGCAAGTGAGGTAGGTGAAGTAGGGGTAGTCTGAGAACTAGGAGCAAGGGCTTCCCTCTTCAACTTTAAAGCTCGACCTACAGGCATCTGTGTTCCTTTTGCCCGAGTCTCTTCACCTGGAAAATTTTCTAATAGGAAATCCTCCCAAGATTTCTTCCTTTTCCTTAGCTCAGAAACAAGTAGGATTTTGATCAGGCTATGATGGTAAAGTGCAGTCTCAGGCTTCCGAATTTTTGATTACACTCTGTTGTGCTTGTTGAAATTTGGTTACCGGAGGACAGGTGGTTCCCTAAGGCTTTGATCTTTGGCCTAGGGAAAAGTGTCCAAAAGAATTTAATTTTTCTCCTAAAGTGACTTTATAATTTTTATAAAGTCAAGTCTAAATTAAAAGTGACTTTAAGTGATAAAGTTACTAAAGTCTAATTTTAAAGTGACTTTAATAAAGTCAATGTAAAATTAGAAAGGAAAAGTGACTTTGGAAATAAATGACTAAGTGGGGTGAATTAAAAAAATAGAAAGTGAGATTTAAATGAGCATTTAATCTCAGCCCTAGATCTCAATCTATTTCAGCCATTGGATTTAGGGATTCCCCAAAAGTCACTTAGGGTTAGGTTAAAAGAGGAAAAGGAGGGAAAAGGTCATTCATTCTTTCATGAGCAGATTGGGAGAAGGAGAGAAGGAGAGCTGGAGATTTTTCTGAGCAGTGAGAAGAAGGAGGGCAGCAGTGAAGAGATTTCAGCAAAGGTACAACAACATTTATTGGCACACATACTGAGGCAGAAAATCTGTACAGCAAAGGAGAGGCAGTGTTTCCAAGTGAGGAGGCACAAAAATCGAGGAAGAGGGTACAACAGCAAGCACGCACTCCAAGGCACAAAAATCAGGCACGTTTTTCAAGGAAGAGGGTGGCTGTCATTTTCGGCACAAAAATCGAGGAAGAGGACAGCAGCTACAACTCTGTTTTTTGGCACGGATTTCGAGAGAGGCGTCGTACAAATTCAGACAAATTGCATGTTAGGACGTCGTTTTCGCACGCTTCCTGCGTAGGTGGCTGCATGGTGCACGAATGCCATCCCGTTGCGCTTGCACTCGTTTTCTATTGTTGTCGTATTTCAACAATTTTATATGGGAGGCAAGCACGGAAACCTAGATAAGTCTAAGTCTGTAAATTGGTTGTTGGAATTTTTTAGGCTTTTTCCGTTTCAACGAAAGGACACTTCGTAAAATAAAACAGAAGCTTTAATGTAATCCGGTTTTCCAAGAGTTATCACTCAGGTCGTTGACCAAAGGACCGTGTTAAAATGTGTGAATGACTATTTTAAGCTTGCTGATTTTTATTTCTGCATTTTCCAGCATTCTGTAAATTTTCCAGAATTTGTGTTTTCAGCAAAAAATTTATCTTCCAGTTTGTTGAATGTAAGGATATGGGAAAGGGCATTTAACTATTTGGAGAAATAAGGTGAAACTGAAAACTGGGGTGGGAAACAGGAATTTCTACAGTGCTATACAACAACCCCCATTTATTTTTACTAAATGGGGACCCTTTAAAAATATATAGGAAATTTATTTTGTTAAATTTTTAGCCTAAGTCAAAAAAATTTAGGAAATAAAATTTCTTTTTCTTTTCCGCTTTCATTCTTTAGAGCGCATCGCAATTCGCATAGCTTACGAGCTTAAACAACTTAAAACATATTAAACCTTGCAGGCAACGATATGTGCTAAAACTCTTTCCGAAGTTATATAAAACTTTTATTGCAAACGCTTTAAACATCGTATAAACGAAAATCGCTTTGCGCCTTATAAAACGATCAAACTTATAAGCAATTGAGTAAAAGTTGCGATTACACGAACCCGACGAACCAATAAAGAAATAAACATAAAACTCCAAAGTTCGATAAAGCGCAACAACTTGATTTCTTAAAGCGCATTTCGCATTTCGTAGGATATAAATAAAAGCAAGTTTATTACCGCATAAAAAGTGCAATCTGCGATTTGTGCAGATCGCATTTCGCGAGATTTATTGGTAACATCACAAATGGAAATAGTTATAAGTTGCGATATGCGATGAACTGGTAGTTAATTGCTCAAGCATGCGAAATGATTCACGTCAAATCAAATTGAATATAAAACCTAACGTCTTAAATTGATCAATAGACATTTCACGTGAAGGTGTAAGAGATTTGATTTAAAATATTATCGGTCATTAACATCATTTAATAGAAGTAAGGTTTTGATAAATTCATATCTACTTCGAGCATATTTGAAATGATTGAACACCAGATTTGTTTTAATTCTATCCGCCTCTCTGTTCTCTATATTTTTAATGTTTGCTCTGTTCGCTTGAAATCAGGAAACCACTTAATGGAGCGAGGAAAATAGAGATGAGCAAGAAAGGCAAAGAGATTACCGAAGCATCACCTACCGAAGACTCAGATATGTCTCCCCTATTCTCAGACACCACCTGCAACAAGGATTGCGGAAGTTCTTCATGGGAAGCAGTGTATAAGTTTTTCGAGGATCAAAAGCCAAGGGTAATAATCAGAGTTGCTGCAGCAGGTGCATCAGTTCCTTCAGACCTGACCTATTTCGACTTTGCATGCTCATTCATCCATAAGGTAGCAGCAAGGCCAAAGATTCTCCCCCATACAGATATGGTTAATTGACCACTTGAACATAGAAGATAGAACATGTAAGGATTGAACGGGCGAGAATATCGGTCCATTCAGGGTAGAAGATTTGAGGACAATGTACCACAGTACCACTTAGCTGTCCCGCAATAGAATTATGACAAAGCTTTTCTTCAAAGCTTTAGAACAAAACATCTAGACCTGATAAAAGTCATAAAGGAATGGAAGGATGACAAAGGCAAGCTTAAACGAGATAAACTCGGTACGTACCTAATAGCACAAATTCCTTCCCCTTACTGCTATGTTGTCGGTATGTTGTGTAGATTATTTGCAAAACCTAATACCACTAGGTTGTCTGTAGATTGGGTCCCATTAATTGACACAATCGTCAATTCCTTAATTTTAAATCGGGCAAATATCCTATCTGATAATTTAGCCAGAAATATCATGGAGTATAGGATTTAAAGAAGTGTTTCATTTAGATAAATACCCCCCTTTTACACGAGTGCCTATGTCATGGACGCAATTTGTTTTTCTTCTAGTTTTCCTACCATGGGATGGAAATGGACGACCCAAGACCCTACTCCAATCCACATTTACCACAAAGCCCTTTAGGAATCAGACTTCCATCAACATTTTTACAAAATTTGCCATAGAGTCATGTTGCCTATGTGCCAGATTATATTCAATGAGAAATCTCTTAGGGTTTCCAAAGAGGCTAGTACAGACATTTTGCCCATTGCTAGATGGTTTGCAGAGGAAAGTTTCTCCTATGTCAGAGTATTTGATAGTTATGCTTCTCCTCACATCTTCCCATATTATGTTCCCGACAAGTTACTTGCTAGAGAGATTGCCTACCAGCTTGTGGTAAATGGTATTTCAAAACAGCTTAAAGATGCTAAGAAGGCCGCTTGGCCTAATTTTCCTTTACAATGCGATACTTTTGCACTTTTTTATATTTGTCATGCCTACAAGGAAGTTTCAAATGTTAATTTATTGAAATTGGCTATAATGCCAAAGTGGCCATATGACCCCAATGATGTGATTAAAAATTACATCACAGAGCTCAAAGTAAAGCCTTTTGTGAAAGAAATAGATAGGTTTGATGATTTCTTTCAAGGTATTGAAAAGTTTTCAGATATACTAGAGTTTGCATCTAGTCAACTCAATCAAGATGACTTGGAATCTTTCCAAGCATACAAAAGCAAGAGACTGGAAAGGATTCCTCTGGATTTATTGACTATTGAAGATGTCAACAGACCAACTCCAAGTGTTAGCTTGGATAATGAAGTTAAAGACATGTCTGAAGATGAGTCAGGGCAATCAGAACATCAATCTCAAAATTAGGTTCATTCTGAAAATGAATCCGAAAACAGAAATGACAACTCAGAAAAGGTAATTGATCAAGTAATCAAAGAGATTGAGATGCGGGAGAAAGGGAGTAATAATGGAACACATTTATCTTCCCAAGAAGTTCAGCACAATCAAGATACACTTGATCATTTAGAAAAATCTCAGCCAAAGGATTTAAAGAGTGAATAGGATAAGTTTTCTAAGGCAATAAAAACTCCTCAAACAAATCCCAATATTGATCAATCTACCAGTTTTCAGATGCCAGAACATTCTCAGAAGTTAGTGGAAACTGTTAACAAGTTCTTGAAACTCATGATTGAGAGATCATTCCGGCTTATCCTACAGAGCAGATAGTGTTACAAGTTGAGGAAATCCCTTCGCTAGATGTCTTCTACAGTCCTAGTCATAAGACTATAGTAAAGAGAAAAAAAATGAGAAGAATTGATGATACAGTCTCAAGTCTTACAAATTAATCAGTAGACGTTTTATGGAAAGATCCCCTAGCTGATCCTACCGAACATTTAACCAAAATATCACAGTTTGTAGGGGCATATGCTACTACCACTATTGATAAGGCCATTGAAGTTAAAATGTTACTAAAGCAGAGAGAAGATACAATACAAGAATTAGAGAGATTGTTAGAACAAGAAAAATCTAACTCCAACGAGCAAATGGAATTGAAGATGTCCCAATTTCAAAAGGATTATGAACGTTTAAATTTGTAGCATCAAGTACAACTCACTGAGAAGCAAACACAACTAGAAACAACAATAAACAGATTACAAAGCCAGCCATAGCTAGAGCAATTCATAAAGGAAGCATTGGATGTGAATGCTAAGCTAAAGCAACAAAAAGAAGTATTTTTTCAACAATCTTCTATTACTAGCTCTTATTGTGACTCGAGTGAGATATTGATCCAACAAGTAGCTATCCAGAAACTTGAGTGTGAGAAGATCGAGAAGAAAATCAATGAACACATTCAATGGCAAGCATCAGACTCAGGAAAGGAAGCTGATCTACCCCTAGTAGATAAATTCCACAAGGAGATCTTATTTAAGGATTGGGAAGCACATATAAAGCAAACAGAGAAAGCATCAAGGTTAACAAAGGAAATCACTGAATCTGTATGTGAATAGATTTTGAAAGCAGAACTTAACAAAGAGTGCACGTCTGAAGCGCTCTTAGAAGTCAAGCAACTGGAAACACAGTGGAAACTAAAGGTAGAAATGCAGGAAGTAACAATTAAAAAAGTAAATAAGATTGATCAAAAAAAATATTGGAATTTTTTTATCAAAACTTATCATCAGTACCAAACCTTGCAGTCTTTAATGGATTCAACAAAAAGATCGCAGCCCACACTCTCAAATGCGGTATTCAAGGGACAGGTCAGATCAAGGATTTCGCAGCCAGCTCAGCTCAAACCTATGCTATATATTTTTCAACATCGGGATCATATCCAAATGAAAGATCAAAATTCATAGTCATATTGTTACTTTATTTTCCTAGATTGTAGTTAAAGCTTGTCTTACGAGGATGGTTGTTTGAAACCCCCTCTATTTTAATGTAATAATCTATTTTTAAACATAGTTAGTTTAGTATTTAAACCCCTCTCATGCATTTAAAGAAGGGTCCAGAAATTTTTCAAAAACATTCGCAAAGAATGCACTTTTGTAAGTTTGTGAATGCTTTGATGAATTAAGGGAACACAACCTGTTATCTTTTGACATTTGAAGTTGTTTAACTGATGTTGCACTATTCTACTCTTTAAATTGCTTTAAAGTGAAGAGGCCCAGATATCTACTGTCAGTTTACATGAGTAGGACTTCGTACATATGGTACTTCTATTCACTTGTATTAAGTTTTACTTTCTCGATTGACAATCATCTTTTTATTGCATTGTATATTTGAAATGTCATTATAGATGAATGTTTTATGCACTTCTGTACTAATATTTGTCTGTGATTTCTTATTGGATATATAATCACACATATGAATGCGATATACTTTTCACAATTCTTCTAATCAAAATATTTTGTTAGAAGAATCATCTTTACATAATTTTCATCTCTTTCAATTGTTAAATAATCTACAATACTAATAGTTGAAAGATATTTCTTTAGATCGCATAAAGGAAGAAACACCCCGGGTATATAGTAGAATTAAATAGTGTTAGATAGATGCATGTGATAGATTAGAATCATTTTCCATTGCATGTTATGTAATCAAAACACACCCCAAAATCGTCCTTAATGGGAAACTAGTCCCACTATCCCTAGTCAGAGCCACCACACCAAACAGAAAAGGAGTTGCTTTAAGGTCCGGACCGGGTGGTTTTCCCCAATGTTGTGGCAACGGAATTCCGAGGCCTCAACACACTCCTCGAGCTATCTTATGAAGGCTCAATCTCAAGAAATAGGGAATGTTGATGAAACAGTCTTCAGTGAAATGCATCAAGAGTCAAATGTGGTAGAGGAAAACAATAGCATACCTTCCTTCACACGTTAAGAAGCGTTGCAACATAGTCAGCAGTGGGTGCCACCGATATCTGATGCAACTACGTAGAACTCCGTTTTCCCAGTTCAAAGATAGATATGTTGGCTTTAAAAACGGTGCACAATTGGGTATGTTGAGTTGGCCTCCCTTAAAGAATTGTTCTCCTTTTGCAGGCAGCCCGATCGCTTCACTCAGCGATTCTTCTGTGACCTTAAGATTCAGACTTCCAATCTTCGCCCTTTTGCCATCAAAAGTTTGGGCAAAAGCCATAGCTACAACATCGTTATACCCTTGAAATTTTTGTGGAAAGATCGCCCAACATTTCTCCTCAATGATGGCTTTACACAGATGATATTCTAGAGTTCTAGAAAATTTCCCGAAAGTCAGTTCATGTTTGTCAGCGCCCATGATCAAAATCACGATTTTAAGTTCTAAACACTCCTACAATGAACCTATGGACAAAGGAGAAACTGGTTGCACAACAATTACCATCAGACTATAATGCGATATCAACAACTCAGAGATTATGAAACATGAAATCATGGAAGTCTTGGTGCTTATCAACGACAACACATGCATACGCAGAGGAAAGGAACATACGCATATACCCACAGCGACAATAGAAAAAAAAACGATCCCTATATGTATTATAAATTCCCTCAATGATAATTCAACATCCCCTGTGTCAAGCATGGATGCCCCCAATCAAACGAGCTTATGTGAACTGTGTGGCCGTGGAAGGTAATGATGGCATAGCCGTAATCTACAAAAGCTTGATGTGGAATGTAATGATATCCTAGCTGCAATTTTAATGAAGACAAGATTTGTTATGAAATATGGCCACTCGTAACCATGATCGGAGATAATCTTTATTGTATCACATCAACTCAGCCGTGTAAACAAAAATGATTATACCCCTGTTATTGCAACAAGAACAAAAACTGTGTACAAGATGGATGCTCGATTGCGTAAGCCCTATGTCAAATCCTTATGCCATGTAAAGCAGCCATCACATCATCGTTTTCAACGAATCCTTAGAGCATGCCTTCTGTACCCATGATCACCGCTTGATCATCACACTTCGACACACAAAACCACCTCATGATTGATTTCTTTTCTTTTTTTGGATAATGCGGCCAATTTTTGTCACCAAATATAATCATGCATGCAACCGTGAGACAAATTTGAAAGGGAACAGAAATGATGTTTGAATCATGGGAAGGCCGACGGGAAATTTTAAATGATTCGAACAATACTTAGGGATGGCCATAGGGATTAGGAAGAAAGACTGAGAAATAGGGATATAGCCGAAATCTTAAGGAAAATTAGTTGAGGTGTAGTTACAGACAGTGATTACTAAAACCATTTATGACTAAATTAAGTAAATCAAGTGCATTACTTGTGTCACTTAAATAATAATAGGCATAAAATAAATGTGAAGATCTCCTAGTGTAGTAGTAGGTCCATTAGCAGGTTTATTGTTTGAAGCATGGCCCTGCTATAAAAATAACCATGGAGAGGCAGTGAAATCTGAAGCAGCGAATGTCTGAGTAGGAAGCGTTGTTGATAGGACTTCTTTATTTGAACAACAAGGCCTGAAACAACTTCCGGAGATAAACACTTAATGCTGTTGATAAGAACAGTATCTCAAGCATCCAATGAATATTGCAGCCACTGTTATAAGACTGTAACCTCAGACAACAGAACTTTAAAAGAAAAATTACAGTCAAGCATTGGATGATTAAGTACAAAATGGTAAGTACAAAATAGCTTAAGTACAGAATTAGCTGAACAAAGAGAACATAACACATGATCTGCAGACTTCTTTCATACATTGCCACCAAACTTTATGAGTAATGGCACTGGAAACCCTGTCTATCACCTCATGGATTTTGACTAGGACTGGATGACAACTGCCTGGGGCATTTCTTGTTTAGGGAGCTTTAAATGTCCTAAAAGAAAGCTCTAAGAGGACTTCTTTTCTATAGTTATTCCAGTGGGATAGGAAAAGAATAATTCAATACCCAATCGATCCCGAGACTACCACTACCTTATTATTTTAACGAGCCTAAAGTAGTTCCTGCTCGGGGCATTCATGTTTAGAGAGTCTGAATTTCCCATATAAGACTCTAGAGGGTTTCCTTCCCGTAAACATTTCCTTGAGCCCGGAAAAGAACAATTCTATGCTCAAGGAATCCCTATACTACTACTGGTCTATGTCATTGTACGAGTCTGGATCAATCAATGCTCGAGAGCTTCACTTTTCGAGAGTCTGAAGGCATCCAAAGGAGACTCCAAAATGTTCCTTTTCCATAAATAATCTGCCAGGCCTAGATAAAGGAATAAACTTATTCCTGACGAATTTCTCCTTTATATATAATGAAAGAAATCAATCAACTGAACCAGCAAGAGGCTGGTCATTGGCATGCACCAGCTCTAGTCTTAGATCGTTTCGAACTTCCTGCAAAAACTGATTACGTGAAAGTGGTTTGTGATAAATTTTAAGACGATGGCCATTCACTACAAAAGAAGTCTTGTCATCATCAATAGTCTTAATACGAATTGAACCGTTATTAAAAACGTCATCTACTTCATAAGGTCCTAACCATCTAGTAGAAAATTTACCTTTGAAGTGCTTAAACTTACTGTCATATAACAAGGCCCAATCACCTGGATGGAAGAATTTCTTCTTAATGCACTTGTCGTGCCATCGAGCTCTTTGGTCTTGCACCAACGAGGTTCTGTGATAGGCATCTTATCTAATCTCGTCAAGCTCATTCAACTACATCAATCTCTGCTCTTGAGCTTCATTCAGGTTCATTCCCAATCGGGTGGCAGTTCTAAATGTTTTTACTTGGAATTCAATGGGTAAGAGCACTTGCTTTCCATAGACTAGCTCATATGGTGTGTGCCCTATCACATTCCTCCAAGTAATCCTGTAATCCCATAATGCCTCTGATAAATTATCCGCCCAATCCATATGGTGCAGTTGGATGGTCTTTGTAAGGATGGATTCTAGGACTTTGTTCGTGGACTCCACTTGCCCATTGGCTTGGGGTTGGTAGGGGGTAGATTTGCGGTGCTTAATCTGGTACTGCTCGATGAGTGCCTTGATCAAATTTGATGTAAATTGCATGCTTTGATCAGTGAAAATCTTGTGAGGTGCACCGAATCTTGTGAAGATGTCCTCGAACAAAAATTCTACTACTACCTTTTCAGTGGCAGCATATAACGCCTTAGCCTCCACCCACTGGGTGACATAGTCAGTGCATACCAAGATATACTTTTTCTTTTTCGACATCGGGGAGATGGGCCCTACAAAGTCCAATGCCCACTTCTCAAAAGGTTCAATGGCTATTTGTGGTTGAAGAGGCATCTCATTGGATGGAATTGGTCTCCCCATTCGCTGGCAAGCATCACAACTAGAAACAAACTTCTTGGCATCCTTAAAAAGTGAAGACCAATAGTACCCAATACGGATAACCTTGTATGTGGTTCTTTTATCAACAAAGTGCCCCCCACAAGGCTCATTGTGGCAGTCCCTCAAAACATCATACATCTCATCTTCCCGCACACATCGCCTCATGATCAAATCTGGCCCAGTATAGAACAAATCTCCCTCAATCCAGGAGTAGTTAGCAAGGGGCTGGCAGTAGTGAAGATAGCATATAGGGTAGCCCCCCCACCCCAAGGTGTGGAAGCAATTATTTATTCAAATCTTACTGGAAATTGATCGTTAAGAACCTGGAAAAAATGTGTGTAATATTGAACTAACGAAGCGAGCCTTTTACTTGTTCATTTTATATTTGTGAACATGGCATTGAATTTGTTCAGAGGACTTAAATAACCTAGCATCATACTGGTAATTTATACTTCAAGAGCCTGGCACTGTATCTGGTAAATTGAACGTTTCAAGCTGGATTTCTCCAATTATATTGTATGAATCTTCATATGGAAAGTCATTTATCCAGCAATAACCTGGCCATTTTGACAGGAGAGCCAGAGATAAAATCTCCGCTTAGACCTTCACAGGCGACATAAAGTTACTTTGCCCAAGGAGAAATAAGGTGTCTTCGTATAAATAGATAGAAAGTTTGTTTCCGGGTAGGCGAGAGAGAAAGCCATCTGCAAAAGGGAAAGTTAGAGAAAGCACCTATCTTATGTAGGATATCTGCTGTTGGGTCTCCAACTTTCTATCTAACGGGCTCTTTGTCTCGCTCTGTTGCTTGCTTTGTGGCACCAGCAGGAGAGGTAAAGGCACCGGAGGTAGAGACACTAGTTGAACCCTCAGTTGTTCAATATTGAGATCAAGATCCACTAGTAGCATTACTAATTGAAGAATCGGCCAAGGTGGGCAGTGGTTCCCGCAGTTCCTGTAGTTCCACCCATTGATGAAGAAGCAGTTCGATAGCCCCGTTCATATCCTGTTCCAGCGGTTGACTAGGTTGTTCATAAGGGCGAACCTTAACCAATTGCATGCAGAGTGCCTAGTAGCGGATTGAGTTCAAGTCCCATATCAAGTATTACATCTAAAGTATTAGAATATATGAATACACCTAATTCACCAGTAGCAGGAAAGGAAGCAGCTGTTTACCTATTTCGCATTAAAGTTGAACCACAGCCAGCGACAGATCCCAAAATAGAACTCCGTTGATCCCGCATATCGTCCAGCAGCAGTGGGAGTATCTGAGCAAGCGGTTTCCCATCGTAAAAGGCAGGGGCTGGGGCATAGATAGTTTCATCTCCCCAGCCAACACACGAGCATATTGGGCGACCAAGCAAGTATATAGGAGCTTATCGGGGGTTTGGGGTTCTCCTCGAGCAGTCTATACTAGAAAGCTTGTGGCCATATTGTTGCCAATGGAACCGTCTATTAGCGATGTAGTTATACAGTCCAATGCGACCAATATGACAGTCCAAAGCTTGTAGTTAGACCGTCTACCGTAAATTAAGCTATATAACCCTTCCAAGAATATGATATATCAATCTAATAAATCCCTAAATATTTCATACCTATTGAAGACACCATGTTGTGAAATTAGTAGATCATCCTCCGGCTGTTTATGCCCCCTTCGGTTGGTTCCAGCCCCAAATTCAGTTGACTGCATAAGTACACAATCGATACACGGAATGCAGCCATCCATTTAATGGGTGATAACCATTCAGAGAATGAAGACCCAAGCTCGGCCCAGACCCAAATAGATTTTCACGTGTTCCATGATGCGCCAATAAATGCAAGTTTTCCAATAAGTTATGTTTCGTCCTTCCCTTTAGTTCCAAGAAGCTTTGTTCCGACACCCCTTCCATATCCATTCCTAGAGCCGCCAGCTTTAGAGCCAGATTCATATACACCCACAGAACACCTTGAATCAGGGCCTATAGGTAGGGAATACAGGCCTGAAATCACCGGACATGCTATGGTATGTCGGGTAACACCTCGGCACGCACAGATCTATTGAGAAAGCCTCTCCTTTTGCCTTTGTTCTCTTCGCTGCTAGGTAAAGAACTAGCACGGGTAAACTTCAATAGGTTAATCAACTGTTTACTGATATGAGGATGAGATTGACCAGAGAGTATCAAAGTGGTGACCACTATCTCATGCACTAGATGTTTGATGATTACTTATATAATGTGTTATATGTCGTCCCTATTTTGAAACAAGTGAAAAAGGGTCTAGATCACGAACTGGAACTACAACTGGCTCTGTAACTGATTAGGGCTATGGGTTTGTAGCCGTATCCGTTGCTTACTCTTAAGCTTAGTCTACTGCTATTGAAATTGCTGAACTTGGACCTGGAACTTATCCTGTCTCTACTCCTGCTTGCTTTGATGCTGGTGGCTATGGGTTTACTTCGCACTTTTGTCTCTACCTTTGCTCCTGCTTGTTTTGCTTCGGGTTCTTAAGAAATGGGTTCTTACAAATATAGGATCAATGGGTGAAACTGCTGGATCAACATCAATGTATTAAACTGAAATGGGATCTCGATCTCGATATGCATCTGGAAGGGGTGCTCAGAGTGGGAAATTCAGTAATGGGGCGGGGAGCTAGCTCTCTGCATAGCTGAGGCCAAAGATAGTGGATAAAGAGTGGGAATTTGACTTGGAGTTGTAAGGGAAAATGGAAAGATATAACGGTAACCCTATGAACCCTTATTATATACGTAATTATGTAAAATAAAGTAACTAGGTCTTATTACTGGATAGGATATTTTGATTGAGAAAAGCCTCCTCCAGACGTGAGACATATGCAGGTGAAATGCTTAATCGTCTCCTTTCCCACTTCTTATCGCAAGCAGGGGATTCTAATTTCTATTTTACAGTCGACGCAGTTTCAGGATAGGATATACAGTTCACAGCCGGTGTAATGGATTCGACTGACCCTCCTCTATGTATGTGATTTTCGACTACCTTCCTCTCCCCTCGGGGATTGGGGTGGGTGGGTAAATAGTGGTCGAGCCTGCTTGCGCATCGTTAGTCGAGCGAGTACTTTCCTCATAAATAAAGGATTCGTTATACATTATATACGATTCAATGCTGGTTACTTCACTTAGCGAGTTACAGAACTGGTTACATATGAGGAAATACTCTGGTCTTCGGGCCCATCCTAGCACCTAGCATAAGCTCTTGCCTGGTACCCGGTTTGAAGTTATTGCATCATGACTTGCCTATCGGACCAGGAAAAAGAACTACCTTCTTTTCTTTCTCTCTTGCCTAAGAGCGTGAGTGAGGAGCCTAACCTTAAATCCCCAAAGAGGGTGGCTCGCTATACGCTCAACGACAGTCCCGCCCTCAACTAACCTTACTCTGAAGGAAGTCAGAGACTGACTGGCTTAAATAGAGTGCCTTTCTCCTTTCTTCCCCTGCGGGAAAGTGAGTTCCTTCCCTCCTTGTCACTAGTTGGGCGGGTTAGAAGAGAGTGGACAGCCAACGAAGCACTACATGAAAGGACAAGGGGTCTAGCACCTTTGGTATAGTCAGTCAATCTGAACATCTCATCCCGTTCACCGAACCACTAGTCTTTCCTCCCTATCTGCGAGCGAGATGCTCTATATATGTGATGATGCATTCATTCAATAAGTGGAAGACCAGTGAGTGATAGGAAGGGGAAGACGCGCGAGTGAGAGGGCCACCTTTCCCGTCCCTTCTCCTCCCGTAGGTAGAACCCTATCTCGGAAGCCAGCGATAACTCCCTTCAATGTATGTATCCAGAAGTCTGCCTTTGACTCCACACCTACTCTCACCGCTAACGCCAGCCAGTAAGATGTATGGGGAGTCTTTCTGAATCAGATTGTGTTCTTGGACAGGCTTACATGTCGAGGTCGGAATGGGATCGAGTAAGCACCTGTCCATCATAACGATCACAGGGTATGATCCAGGTCACACGCTTTAGTCCGTTTTTAGACAAGGGGTTCCCCTCCCTCGTAGAGGGAGGGACAGATTCCATGCTTGGTCATCCAACTAGTAAGTAATGAAATAGCCAACTAGTAAGTAAGTAAATGGATCCCAAGCAAAGCCGAGGAAAGAGAAACAAGCTCAATTTATATATCAAGTAAGGGTCAACACCATAATCGAAATCCTAATCTTCCTCATAATCAAGTTGGTAACTCGCGTCAAAAGGCAAATTGAAGACCATAGCAAAGTTGTGGTATGCCTGTCTAGGGGTAAAGGTGTAGGAGGTGTTATAAGTATGAAGGGTGGGGATCAGGAGGTGTATCAGGGTATATGGTATCATGTTAAGTCGAGTGGTATATGCATCCTCGATAGACTTCCTGGATCAAGAATAGTATGAATAAATTATACTCAAATGGGGGACAATAATATAGAGTTAATGAAGCCTTGTAGGTGTATGGATTATGTGCCGAAATCTCTTCTTTGGTTGGTATGACTACGGAGTCCATGAAGGGGTCGATAGCGGTGTCTGTGTCGCTAAAGTTCGTTTAAGCTCACTTCTGTAAGGTTGGAAGGTTGGAATGACCCGAACCAACCTGTCCTCATGAAACAGCCCCAAGCAAATCAAATAGTTAAGGCAGGTTTCTTTTATGCTGTTACCGATCAAGTCAAGATAAGATAAGATCAAGCTGAACCTTATCAACCCAAAGGATAAGGAAAAGGATAAGGTCAAGCTAGTAATTGAAACTAAGACTTATACTGCACGAAGCTCCACCTCGTCTCGTGCTTCTATCGCTAGCTCGTTGGCTGGTCATCATCATCCCAAGCAATTGGTACGGTCGAAGCTGTTACCGAAACATACCCGTCAAAGCTGAACATGGTCTCGTGCTGCTACTTGTCCACGAACAAATGGTCTAACACAATGTTGTCCAATACAATTGGTCTAACCCCCAATGATCAATTTCCACGAACAATTTGTATAACCGAAACAGAACCATCGCTAGCTAACGAACCATCACTGCTATTTATCCATCCAAGCCATCTAAACGATCTCAACAGCCAAGCCATAGCCATCGAACCTTACCCACCCACTACGTCTCGTCTCGCTAGCTAACCTACTCGCCTACCCGATACCGCT